>JAPKLW010009681.1:0-11993 GCA_026898455.1 Plectranthus barbatus | reverse complement strand
TTATAAAATAAATTAAATAAAAATAAAATCAATTTTTCGGAAAAAAATTTATTTCAATTCTCTTCATTTTATCTCCTATATACATCATTAAATGAAAAAAATCAAATATTTAGAAACAGTTCTCTTCATTTTATCTCCTCTATACTTCATTAAATGGAAAAGATTAAATTAAATAAAAATAAAATCAATTTTTCGGAAAAAGTATTTCAGTTCTCTTCATTTTATCTCCTATATACATCATTAAAAGAAAAAAAATTAAATTTTTAGAAACAGTTCTCTTCATTTTATCTCCTCTATACTTCATTAAATGAGAAAAATTAAATTAAATAAAAATAAAATCAAATTTTCAGAAGAATATGTTAAGTTCATTTTATCTATTTAAAACTTCACTAAATTAGAAAATTTAATTAAATAATAATAAAATTTAATATAATTTTAGAGTATTGGATGGCTCAACAAGGCAATCGAAATCTTATGAAAAATTGAAAAGAAAAGGAATTACAGATCCAAATATATAATAATGAAGTTCGCGGAGGATAAAATGAAAATGAAAATTATTTGAGAGAGATACCATCAGACTAAATGACAATGATACCCTTAAATATGTAATAATGAAGTTCGCGGAGGATAAAATGAAGACGGAAATTTTTAAAGCATGACCGCAGATCTTGTAAAATCAAAGGCTGAGATTTATTCTCATTTTTTACATTAACATCTATTCTTATATGATCTAACCTCTATATATATATATATATATAAAAGAAACGAATTGAATACCTCAGCTGATTTCTTGCATTGAGATAGACGGGAAAATATGGCATTTGATTTGGTCCATATATCAATTTATCTACATATCCAAGAAAAATGGTCTCTACCAAAAGTGTCGGTTTGTACTTTTCTATGCATATTGAATGTGGAAATGGAGAGGAATTGTAACGCCCCGAAAATCCAACCCTTTTTCGACAAGAACAAATCTCAATAAGAGATATTTTATTTAATTAATTACTATTATTTCAAGTTAGACATTATGATTTTCGATCGCGATTATTAATTAAATCCCATGCGTTTACAAATAAATTTTTGAGAAGAGAATTAAATAGTCTTCTCACTATTTCCGATCGCTTAGTTAATTGAATAGTATATTGAGATTTAAGTTCTCAAATTTGGGTGATTAATTATTTGGGAAGGATTATGGAAATGTATATATGTTGTGGAGATGTTGCAACCAATCATTGATGATTTAATTCCGATGGGAAATACCGGAATGAATTTCTTGGCCCCGATATTTATTTATGTTCGGCCATAATGATTTATTTGGCTTGGAATGTTTATGAATTTAATTGATTATTTTGGAATGGAATGATTTGATTAAATTGGGATTTATAACCCAAAGTAGGAAACAATTAAATTAAAGTGTTTAAATAAATAAAGAATAAAAGGGGAAATTACCATCCTAGAATTTATGAAAGGCATGAATTGTATTTTTAAGGGAGGATAATTTAGTAAACATCAAATTAAATAAAATAATTAGATTAAAATGTTCCACCCTATTTTATTTCATTAAACCCCTTTTTTCTCTTCTAAACTCTTTCTCTCTCTCACGATCGACTCTCTCTTCCCTTCTCCTTCGACTCTTCCTTCTCCGACACACCAAGAACACCATTGAAGGTGCAGCCCTTCTCACTACCGTTATCCCACCCCAAATTGCTCGATTAGCCTTAATAATCGCATATTCGGAATCCCCACACCTTCTATCTATTGATACCAAAAGCCCTATCAATTCCTCACATCCAAATTTTCGACCTAGCTGGAAATCGAAAGGAAAGGACACGAATTGAGGATAAACGAAGTCTACTTGGTTAAGAGGAGCAGGAAACACGAAGGTTTGAGCGAGAAGAGCTCAAGAACGTCGATTCCATAGAGGAACTTCAAATCTGAAATTTACTCTTCAAGTAACCCCTTTCCTATCTTCCATTTAATGTCCTTAAGATGTTTGTGTAATTGCATGTATGATCAAGGGCCTAAGTTTCGAATTTGGAAGAATTTGAGTAGGGATTGAATGAGTTGAATGTGTTGATGTGATGCTGTTTTTCCCCTTAAGATTTTGGTATGTTGGGGTGATAAGTTCACCATGAATCTATAAGATAAATGATTACCCATGTTCATATGATATTTGTGAGTGTGATTTACCTCTGAAAATTCGTGCATGTCATGTTGTTGCCAAGGAAATCGTTTTAAAAAGCTTAGTGACCAAATTAGCATGTTAAGTCCTTAATTTCAGAAATGGCAGATTTCAGATCCGAGTTTCCAGCATGCATTTCATCTACTTATGAACCTCAATTTAGTCTGATAATTTTATATGTCGTACCTTGAAGAGTTAGGGACATTCTCCAAGTGGTTTCATTCAAAAATGTTAAGTGCATTGAGAGATATGATTTTTAGAATTTGATGTGGCAGAGCTGTGACCGAACTGATTCATGCATGTTTTAAAAATAGATATACTTGATAAAAATAATTCCTAAATTCATGATAAATCCTAGACATTGTGTTTATTATGCATGCCAAGTTTCATCCCTGTACATGAACCGAGGAATAAATGAAAAATAAGGGAATACACGCTTTGACTTTAGGAAAATCTGTTACTTCATAAGATTCGCAGAACAGAACCCCTGTTTTACTTTGTGTGTTAGGTCTGCTATATAATTTCCAATTAATCTGAAATTTAAATATGTTATACTTGAATGTGTTAAGAAGATTTTGGCTTTGGTTTCATGTGAAAATGTTATGCGATTCGAAAGTTGCGCACCCTGCAAAACTCTGTGTCATTCTGTGTCGCATTTTGAAAATGGTTTCGAAAACTGCACTTAGACATTTCATAAAATTCCCAAAATTTATTTATAGGTCTTAGACACATTATAAAGCTTGCATATTAATTTCTAAGTCATTAGCATGTGTATTTTAATCACAATCAATTTCTGAAGTTGCACCCTGTTTTCAGACTGTAGTTAAAACGTTCAGGAAATCCGATCTCCCCCAGCCCATATCTCCCAAACGAAAAGTGATTTTTATAAACCGTCAATTGAAGCGTACTCATTTAAAAATCTAGTTTCTTCATGTAAAATTTCATGTCTTAATTCCATGTATATTTCATTCGGCATTGTTTTGAAAATGATATTATCTAGAATGTGTAAATAGGAGTCTTTTAAAGTTCAAGGTCGTAAAGTACTTCTAAATTGCATCCAATTATTTTCTTAAACTTCACTACCACTTTTTCAGAAAGAAAGATTTGTTTCAAAATTGTTTTACATAGTTACCAATCAATATTATGCATTTAATTATAGGACCTAAACATGTTAGAGAGTCTCATTGCACACACCTTTAAAACAAAATATGAAAGCCACAAGAAATTATATGGTGAGTCTATAAGCATGTAAATGGTCAATGAATTCTAGAGGAACTCATATGGTACTTGTTACATAATTATCAAGCATGTTGATTAAATTGAAAGAGCATGATATATATACAAGCCTACTTGTTAAATAAATCTTAGCAAGCATGATTATATGTGGAGCCTAAGTATGAAACAACTACTTGAAGCATGCTAAATGAATTAGATGAATAATCACTTATGTGAACCATGCATGCAATTAAATGAACACACCTAGTAATTTAGTGTCATAATCTAGGTGTTGGTGATTGTGGCAAAGAAGCATCCCCTAGGAGAATCAAGTGAATCGAACACTCCTTCAAAATTAAGGTGGGCACTACTTTATCCTACAAATGAGTTTTCGCAAATATTTTCAAATAAAATAAAAGTGTTTTTGTTTTAAACTATGGAGCACCGTATAACTGTTTTGGCACCTTTGCAATTGATAATTGATGTTGTTGATGTTGGTGATGATTATGAATGATATTGGAGATGTGCTGGATCGGGGATTAGCTACCCCTGTGGTATTGTAAGTCTAATGCATTAGCCCGGATAGTAATAAGACTACCGGTCAGGTAAGGACTCTGATTCCCTTACCGGGTGGATGGCGAGTGGCCACTCCCATCTTACCCTTATGTGAATTATATGATGATATGATGAATTGTTGGTGATGTGAATGATGGGATGACGATTGTATAGTGCCATAAAATGAGTGGGCATGCCCTTGTGAGATAAAACGTTTTGTGCATTCACAAGTCCTTTTCAATAAAACCCTTGTGATATGCATGTGTGATACGGTGCGTTTCCATAATATACATATGTATTCTGTTTTCGGGACACCGTGAACACTGGGTACGCGGAGTACTCAGCCCCTGTGTGTGTTTTCCCCACATGCAGGTAACAGGTGACGAGGTGGCGGTGGCGTTGTGGCAAAAGGGGATGGTCGTGAAGATTTGTGTGGACTTATTGAGAATGTAAAGTTGTTTCGAGACTTTCTCATTATTGACATTCTTATTTGATACTTTGAGGCATGTCTCATTTGAAATTCTTTCCAAGCATTGATTGAATTGAGTCGAATGATTTTCCTTTACTTCTATTATTATTTGGATCCCCTATCAAATTGAATATTTACCAAGCATGCTATTCTAGTCTTGTTACTATTCCGGTACATGAGCTGCGGGCTATGTCTTCATACATAAACCCAATTGGTTACCTTCTTTGCAAACTTGTATTATTGTTCCAAGTTGTACTTGGCGTAAAACCCGCGTGGAGGTCATTATTCGAATCTATTTGTCTTTCTCCTTTCGAGCATGTACATGTCTTATTGTTCTCCATGCGTGTTAATGAGTAATTCATTTTGATCTCGTTATGCTTCAACTATTATTCATGTTATGATATATTCACTTCAAATCCAATGAAGCATAATTAAAAGTTATTAGATTATTCTACTCAAATCGCTTCTGTCCTTTTAATCCATCATTATGTTAAACTCAAACAAATTCCAAACTATTTCAACTTCATTATTGTCAAAGCATTTTTAATTTGTTCAAAACCCTTAGCGTGCATTGTCCGCACGTGGGACTGTCGCATAGGCCCTGTTTGGGGGCGTGACACCTTTGTAACCATCGACGTGTCATCCAACAGATTTTCAGGGAGTATCCCAAATTCTATAGGAAATTTGAAATCCATTATGTCCTTGAATTTGTCTCACAATCTCCTCACAAGAAATATACCTGCATCTCTCGGAAATATTAGTTCCCTTGAGTCGTTGGATCTATCTTCAAACAGATTGGCGGGCGAAATTCCATCTCAGCTAACAAAGCTGACATTCCTTTCTGTGTTAAACCTTTCAATGAATAATCTTTCTGGTCAGATACCTCAATCCGGCACCCAGTTTTCCACATTTGATAACTCTTCATTTGTTGGGAATGCGGGATTATGTGGATTTCCATTAACACGAAAATGTGAAGCTGCTTCGCCTCATATGCTGCCGCAAGAAGGTGATGAGGATTCGTATTTTGTAGATGGATTTAGTTGGAAGGTTGTTGTTTCGGGTTATGGATCAGGTTTTGTATTGGGTGGTAGTATGGGTTATTTGATTTTCCGATATGGAAAACCTGAATGGATGGTGAGATGGATTTATGGCATCTAAAAGATAAAGCGCAGGAGATGAAGAACTCGATCAAGGGTAAACCAAGCATGATCCATTCAAAGCATGTCCGCTCAATGTAGAGTGTGTATGGTTGTTTTCTCACATTTGTTTGCTTATTTTATTGAACCTCTCAGCTATTTTCTGTCAAAATATTATAATCGTGTTATTGTGTGAAATACATTGTCTTAGGTAGATCACTCTACTGTCTACACTAGTGCTCGTCATATAAAAAGTGTGCTTGGGCTGACATATTTTGACCCCAAAAACTTATATCGAATAGCCCGAGGTGTGACAGGGTTGATCCCCTCAACGAGACACGGCGTGCACGTTTAACCCAATTAAATTTCATATTAATATAGGTTCGAAATATAGAAATCATGACTCTCATAATCATATTAAAAAATAGCAAGTTAACATAAATGTAAGAGCAATTATTGCAATTAAAGAAAGATGGGAACACAATAAGAATTAAGTAAGAATTTCTGCAAAATCTCAGCTAGTTAATAAGAAAATTTCAATTATCTTACCCTAGCCTGTCTCGTTGACGGTTAGGAGTGACGTGTGCTTCACGTTCTAAGCAGGCAAGCACCGGCCGTAGTTGCAGGCAGGTATCGTTGTCCGTAAATTTCGGGGTCGATTGTTTGGAGCAGCTGGGCCTCAGTTAGGTGGACTTCGACAATCACATCACTGGGGGCTTCTTGTTAGGCCTGGTGGCTCCCTGGCTTGGCTGTCAATGATCCCGACTCGTGCAGAATATACGAATTCGATGAGGATGTGCCCGGTCATGAAGATCACGAGTGTCACTACAATCAAGTGACCGAGTTCACATTCAATCACTACGGAGTGATACAAGGCTGCTCCAATGGCTTGCTTCTCCTGTGCTACCAAAGCCTCGATGCTAACGACCTTGACTTACTCTACATATTGAATCCATACACGTTTGAGTATATACAGCTTAGTTGCTGACAAGATTTTGTGTATGGAGAGAATCGTGTGTTCACTTATGGATTCGGAGCGAGCAGCAAAATATCCCAAATAAAAGTGGTTAGGATCTTCCACGACTGCATCATTGATGAAGAAACAGAGGAGTTGCTGAGCATTCCCGAACTCAACTGCCGTGTATACACTCTTGGAACTGGATCTTGGAGAAGCATTGCACATGGCCGGTGATGGAGTATATTTCTGGTTCCATCGGAGCATATCTGCATGGAAATCTTCATTGGCTGGTGTTCACCTTCTTTGCTCTCCCTGGCAAACTTCGTCAGTTGGGATTGCAGGCAATGGAAAATTGTCTATGTTTCAGTGACAACCTGTGTGATGATACAGGATGAAGGAGCTGGTGATCAGCAAACGAGAAATCCCTGGCTTCGTTGGTTTAACTTATCAGATTGCTCGACCTATCAAGGTTTTCAAGAATGGTGATGTTTTGATGATATGGGGAGCCAACTCTTCGTTCTACTACTCCCCCAAAACTAAAACTTCTCATGAGCTTGGTTTCTTTGAGAAGTATTCTTGCATCGACGCTATCTTTCACACCTCGAGCCTCCTCTCGCTCAAGAGTTTTGCTAATGAGAATGTGAGCTCATTCTAGTGATAGAGTGATTCCCATATGTAGTATTGTTTCTAGACTTTGCTTCATCTAATGTGTTTTGTACTGTTAGGAAATGTGGTTTTGTATAATTATTTTGATTTTTATTTGTGTCAAACTTGCTCTTGATAGAGACAATACAAACTGTCTTTACTGAAGCAAGATTTCTTCATATTATTACAAAACTAGAAAGTGTTCATAAATGTTTGTAATAAAAACTAGATATAGTCAAAGCTTACTCTAGAAGAAGTCTCAAAGTTGGACTTTTCCAATCATTTAAGACTTGTTCAAATCTTACATCACAAGTCTCTAATTGGAGTATATACATATGTTACATTCACATACAACACAAAAAGAAAATATCACATTATTTATAAAAAATTTAACACCGTTAACAATTGAGAGTATTTTTAATTTACAAATCAAACGTTAGGGTATTATTCAATGGTAAAAGAAATACTGAGGTATTTTTTATAATTGAATTGTTTTTAATTGTTAAAATGAAATATTAAAGTATAATTCAATAAGGGAGAAATATTAAGTTATTTTTTATAGTTGACCAATACTTTAAAATATTCTTCATAATTTCCCCTAAAAAAATATCCCCTCCGTCCCATTTGAATAGGTGCTTTTCTTTTGGGCACGATATTTTCGGAGTTTTTGTTTAGTGGTTAATTGTGTTTGGTAATAAATTAGAGAAAGATTATTAAATTGTTTAATGTTTTATTTTATAATCGCTTTTATATTTAATTAAGATAATTTTTATTTGAAAAAAATTGATTTAATTAATGTAATTAGTAATCCTAATTAAGTTATTAGAAATTTTAATTATTGGCTAATATTTGCCAAGAAAGGAAAAATACCTAATTAGATAAGACATCTCAAAAAGAAAAAAAAGAACATAATTAAATGGGACGGAGGGAGGGAGTATAAAAAAGTTACACTAATCTTGAAGACGTTAGCATTTAGAAATGAAATCTAATGGGATCCAATGGTCCGAGCCCAATTGACAATATCGGTAAATAGGTATATAAAGTGAGTGTGACCCAATTAACTAGTTTGTGATAGCCCACCCCATACATCCCATGCACGTTTACAATTCATGTGTTGGGCGATACAATATTTAATATCTTATTTTATAAAATTAAAATATAATAAATGATTAACAAAGTTATCCAATTTAAAATAATAAAACAAGGGTAATTCTAAATGCAGCCATATTTTTACTAAATATAGTTCCTTCAAAAAAAAAAAAAGGGTGATTCTAAACATAGTCACAAAATTTCTCATCATAGCCCCTTATTTAAAGGTAAATAAAATAATTATTTGTTATTACTGTTTTACCCTTGTAGACAAAAATTATAAATAACTAACTTTAAACATAGCCACAATTTTTCTCAACATAATCACCATTTAAAAAACAATATTATTATTATTTAAAGTTAATTTTTATCCTCAGTCTCCAATCTAAAAATCAAGTTCTTATAATATTCGGAATCTTCTTAGGAATTTCAATTTCTCCATGATTTAATATTTTAAATTATCCCTCCACAATAGGGGTGGGACGGTACGGTATACCGAAAATTTTTCGTCATACCGTACATCGTACCGAACTTTACGGTATGAGAAAATTCATACCGTTACCGTACCGTAACTATCGGTATACCGAACTTCGGTATAACATAAACTGAATACCGTTACCGTACCGTAACTATCGGTATACCGAACTTCGGTATAACATAAACTGAATACCGTTATCGTACCATAATAACGGTATACCGTACCGTACCGAAATTTTACGGTATACCGTGATATACCGTAACGTTATACCGTACCGTACCAAATATTATTAATTAAAATAATATATAAATATTAATAATATTATTATTTAATTAAAAAATAAGTTCAAAGGCAACTTCTCACCAACTATGTGGTCGGCAACCTTGTCCCGATTACCACCAAGTTGATGGTTTAGGTAATAACACTAATTAGCTATACAAAGATGTATTATATAGGTGACTCAATTCATTTGTGTTTGATAACTAACCGATGTAGGATATCAAAATGGCTGCTCATTTATAGATGCTTTCATTTGTGTGTGTTTTATTCTTTATCAATGTGGGATACTTTATTATGTAGGATAATAACTTTTAAAAAGTTACTCATTTTGTTGTTATTTTTTCTTCTAACCATATTTTTTTAAAACTATTTTATATTATTATTTTCTTCTAACCCAATTTCCGATTACATGTCATACGATTTTATCAACTCACTACTTTTTTATCATCATCAAACCAAAATTGTTATTAACCTTTGTTTAAATATTATTGTCTATTTTGTATATTCTTTCATTCTACAAGTGCAATAATATAATATAAATTATTTTTTTAATAACTATACACAACTAAGTAAAATGCTCATATATATCAAAATGTTAAATGAAAAGAAATGAAATTGTGAATCATTTTAATACCAAAATATGTCTTAACACTAATATTATTTATGCTCAAATAATCACTTTTCAATATAACAATACAATTATGATAATTTACATCATAACAATCAAACTATAACAAAATAAATATTAAAAATAAAATAATAATGTACTAATAATTATTAGAATTTCAATCTAGGTGATATTCTTAAAACGTCTCAATAACAAAAATAAGTTGAATGAGGGAGAATAAAGAATTAAAATTAGAAAAATATTAGATATGAATATTTATTGAAATAAATATATAGGATAAATACTATTATATATGAATAATATTATATTATTTAAAATAAAAATAATATTTATATATTCGGTACGGTATGTAGACGGTATACCCTATATTTTAGAATCTCATACCGTTACCATACCGTAGATTTTCGGTACGGTATCATACCGTACCGTTAATGACGGTATATCAAGATTTCGGTATTTTCGAAATTTTTTTGATACGATAAGTACAGTATTTCGGTATTTTTTCCCACCCCTACTCCACAATATTCTTTCACTTCTATTGCCATTAAATTTTATCTTGCATAATTCATATCACATTTATCTATCTTTTCGTCCATTGTTGTGCTTCATTCACATATTTATTTTTGTTTTCTTGAATGAAGAATTCCAAAACATTACCAAGATCCAAATAGAATACTCACAAATTGATCAGCAATATACAAAAAAAAAAGTAATAAAGCCATTGAAAAACAGATTTCTTTTTTAAAGATTACTGCATATCCCCAATGTCATTCATTGAAATCGTCATATTAAGGATATGATGAAATCTCAACGGAGATTATGGATTTTCCATAAATGAACGGGGCTATAATATTTGTTTCATTGTTTTAATTATATTTATAATTTTGGGTTACAAGGGTAAATTAATAATAACATATAATAATTTTATTTAATTTTAGATGAGGGACTATGTTGAGAAATTTTGTGGCTATGTTTGGAATTATAATTTTAACCTTATAATCCCCAATTTAAAATTTAATTAAATAATTAAAATCAGGATTTAGATACGTAACTCCATATACATTTAAACAAAACTCAAAAAAAAATATTTGTACCCTGCAGCCAACACAAAGTCTGTATCATCCATAACATAGGTGAAAAGTGATGATGTTCACTTCATTGGACGTAAGTAATGAAATAAAAATCATCATCATCATCTGGTTTTTTAGGCCTACTAGTTATCGCTGACGTTACAATCTGATTCTTCCCCAAAAACCTTCATGCCTCAGCATCGAATAGTGAGGAGATGGTTAATGGAGTTGTGGTTTCAATGGTGACGGGGAACGTATGTGAATATTGATTTTAATTAAATTTTAAATTGGGGTTATAGCGGTTAAAATTGTAATTGTATAATATAATTTAAATTTTTATTTTTTGAAGAGGCTCTATTTAATAAAAATGTAGCTTCATTTAGAATCACCCTAAAATAAAAAGACTGGACAAACACGGTAAATAATATTATAAAATTATCGTAAACTACAAAATTAAGTGAAATTTCATAATATAGAATAATAAGAAGCTGCACAACTTAAAACTTGGGAATATTAAAAGAACTACGTAAGTTAAAACTATCAAAACCAATTTCAATATTCATATCGTGAATTGTGGAATCTATATCCGGCAGTTGAAAGTTTATGTAGTTTGCCGAAAATCTATAATTTTTCATAGTATAAAAATTTATTATAAATTATAAATATTAATTATAATTCTTCATCAAGTTACGTCAACTATTGATCGCCGGAAATTTGCTCCCGTCTTTGACAAAATAGAAAGTTCTATAATATATTTTGATCATATGAATAATTTGTAATGTATTTGAAAAAACAAAAATAATTTTATTGTAATATAATTGATACTTTTCCATTAAGAAAGTTTGTGGTTCAATTTATTCGAGATGGGCGCAGAGCCCTTATTTCTTACGTATTACAACGATCAAAAGTAGGGAAACGGGTTAACTAAAATCGACTGCGTATTTAGGCTGGCCGTTGGGGTAAAACAGCCCAAAATTCTGCTCAATTGCCGGGCCGGGCTTCAGATTCTCATCAAACATAGAAAATATGTATGTCTCGATAGGGCGATTAGGCCTCCTCGGCGTCCCATTCTTCACTACGCGAACCAAATTATTGTTGTAGATTCGCGCATTTTCAATACTTGCTACACCGATCTGATCTTCCGCTGTCGGGACGCCGTTCTCTCCTCCGATAACTTCCGGCGGCACCTTCGGCTCCCCATTCTGCGCCAAAGAAATCTGAGCAGTGCTCTTCTCCAACGCCGCGTTTAAGGTATCGACTAGCGCGTAGTAAAGATTGTCGTAATACAC
>JAPKLW010009680.1:0-11994 GCA_026898455.1 Plectranthus barbatus | reverse complement strand
TGTTGTTACTCGTTGTCGCACCCCATATCTTGCCAGAAGTTTATCCATGAGTTTGTTGCAGAAGTGACTGCCGCCATCACTCACCAAAGCTCTGGGAATCCAAACCAAGCAACTAAAGCCTGCAAAAACTTAAGCACCACTTGAGAGTCATTAGAACAGTGGGTATGGCCTCTACCCATCGAGACACATAGTCCACAGCAAGAAGAATATAATTAAACCCAAACGATGGTGGAAAAGGGCCCATAAAGTCAATACCCCAAACATCAAATATATCCACCTCAATAAAGATCTTTTGGGGCATCTCATCCCTTCGGGTTATATTCCCCATCTTCTGACATCTATCACAAGCTCGAACCATAGCAATACAATCTTTAAAAATAGAAGGCCAATAAAAACTGCAAGATAGTACCTTCAATGCGGTTCGGTTCGCACCAAAATGACCCCCACTTACCGAATGGTGGCATTCTTCCATGATCTTCCCCCATTCGCTCTGATGAACACACCTACGGATGATACCGTTAGCACACTTGCGGAACAGGTACAGTTCTTCCCAGTAGTAGTACTTGGCCTCCTTCAAAAATTTCTTCCGCTGATAGGGCTCCAAATCAGGAGGTAATACACCTGCAATCAAAAAATTACAGAAATCTACATACCATGGAACACTAGCAACAGCTACAGCCATAATCCTCTCATCAGGAAAATCTTCCTTAATCAACCTATCCTGATTGTCACCCTCAACTGGATTCTCTAACCTAGAAAGATGATCTGCAATTACATTCTCACAACCTTTCTTATCCCTAATTTCCATGTCAAATTCTTGTAAAAGCAAAATCCATCTAAGCAACCTAGGCTTCGAATCAGTCTTAGCAAACAAGTACCTAATTGCTGCATGATCAGTGTAAACTACAGATTTTGCGCCTATTAAATAAGCACGAAACTTATCATAAGCATAAACAACAGCAAGTAATTCTTTCTCAGTCACAGTGTAATTCAATTGAGCAGGATTTATTGTTTTGCTAGCATAGGCAATAACTCTAAAAATTTTATCCCTAATTTGTCCCAGAGCTACCCCCACAGCAGAGTCACTAGCATCACACATTAAAACAAAATCCTCCTCCCAATCCGGAGTCAATAACACAGGAGTTGTTACTAATGCGTTTTTCAACCTCTCAAAAGCCATCACACAGTCATCACTAAATTCAAATGGGACATCTTTCTCTAGCAAACTACACAAGGTTTTGGTTATCTTGGAAAAATCTTGGAAAAATCTCCTATAGAACCCAGCATGTCCCAAGAAACTCCTAACCCTTTAACTGTCTTAGGTAAGGGGAGTTGTTCAATTGCTACCACTTAAGCCTTATCCACCTCTATCCCCCTACTAGATACCTTATGTCCTAATACGATGCCCTCTCTAACCATGAAATGACATTTCTCCCAATTTAATACTAGGTTAGTCTCCTCACATCTCTGCAACACAATTTTTAAATTCTCTAAGCAATCATCAAAAGACAAACCAAACACAAAAAAAATCGTCCATAAAGACTTCCATAATATTTTCAATAAGACCATGAAAGATGGACATCATACACCTTTGAAAAGTCATCGGTGCATTGCACAGCCCAAAGGGCATCCTCCGATAGGCGAAAGTCCCGTAGGGACAAGTGAAGGTTGTCTTGTGCTGGTCTTCAGGTGCCACCACAATCTGATTGTATCCAGAGTATCCATCCAAGAAGCAATAATGAGACTTTCCTGCAAGACGGTCAAGCATTTGATCAATAAAGGGTAACGGAAAATGATCTTTAAGAGTAGCATTATTTAAAGCCCTGTAATCAATGCAGAAATGCCATCCGGTAGTTGGTCTCTCAATCACTTCTTCTCCTCCAGGCTTGATAACCTTCTCGAATCCCCCTTTCTTTGGAACCATGTGAGTCGGGCTGACCCACTCACTATCACTAGGAGCATAGATGAAATTATTGTCCAGCAGCTTCATCACCTCCTTTTTCACCACCTCTTGCATCTTCGGATTCAATCTCCTTTGAGGTTGTCTTTTTGGCTTGCTCCCTTCTTCCAGAATAATTTTATGCATCACAATAGACGGGTTGATCCCCCTTATGTCGGAAATCTGCCACCCTATAGCTGATCTGTGCATCCTCAGGACCCTCTTCAGTTTTTCAATCTCCAAGTCAGACAATGCAGAGTTGATGATGACTGGATACTTGTCCTTCTCCCCGAGGAAGATGTATTGGGAGGCTATCTGGCAATTCCTTCAACTCCACCACTGGGGCTTCGTTCTTGCTCTGTTCCTTCTTCAATCTCGCCTCTAGCTCCTCCTCCTGAGTCCTCAATTCCAGAAACTTCACATCCTGCTTTGGTTTGACCTCTGGTGCATCTTCCAACGCTTTCACCATCTCTAGCAACTCATCACAAATCTCATAAAGCTCATCAAAATCAAGGTTAGAGTGCAGAGAGTCATGAATAACCTCCTCCAGAGCATCTTTCTTCTCATGACCAAAGACAAAGGGAAAGATATTACCTCAATATTGTTGCACTCGTCATACCTGTCCTCGTGCTTCATCATTGCATCTGAGATGGAGAATGTAATCTTCTGGTCATTGAAACGGAGAGTCAGCTCTCCTTCCCTCGCATCAATCAAGGCTCCTCCAGTGCGCAGGAATGGTCTTCCTAGAATTAACGGCACATTCTTGTCTTCCTCCATATCCAGAACTACAAAGTCCGCTGGGAATATAAAGTCCTTGACTCGGACCAGAACATCTTCTATAATTCTTTTCGGCTGTGATAGAGAGCGATCTGCCATTTGGAGAGTAATGGTGGTAGGTTTGATCTCCCCAATTTGCAGTCTATTGAAGATAGATAGCGGCATCAGATTAATGCTCGCACCCGAATCACACAGTGCATGGTCAAACTCCAACCCACCAATGACACAGGAGATGGTGAAACTCCCCGGATCTTGCCTCTTGATAGGCATCTTTTTCTGGATCACTGCACTGCACTCTTCAAACAAGTTCACTGTCTCGAACTCCCCAAATCTCCTTCTTTATGTCACCGATTCCTTCAGGAACTTGACATAACCAGGAATATCTTGCAAAACCTCCAGCAGTGGCAAGTTAATCTGCACCTTTCTCAAATGGTCTAGAAACCTTGCAAATTGCTTGCTCAACTTATTCTTCGCAAGTCTTTGAGGAAAGGGTATGTTGCTTCCCTTGGAAATTTCCTCAGATGTGCTCCCCTTTTGTGTTTTGACTAGCTGGGGAGTCACTTCTGTTTCAATCTCCTCCTCTTCTAAAATTTTATCCTGGTGCCCTTGTTTGTCTTTACCCGCTGTGGGTTTACTGGGCTCATCATATGACCTACCACTTCTTGTGGTTATAGCACTGCAATTCTTCTTCGGGTTGGCTTCAGTATCGCTGGGAAACTGCCCCTGCTTATGACTCCCGCTCACATGCTTAGCAATCGTAGAGATCTAATTCTGCATTTTTGTCATCATACTGTCGTATTTATCAAATCTCTTCTCAAGTTCCTCTTCTCTCGAACTTTGTCCTCTTTTGTCCTGCTGCCCATACTGCCTCCTCAGATTATCACCCCCGTTCCCTTGATTCGATCCTTCTCCTCGCTGCTCAAATCCAGGAGGTGGATTCATAGCATTATTCGGATTCACATAAGATAGATTCGGGTGAAATCGGTTATTGGGATGATATGGAGGGTTATCATTCTGATAGTATGGCCTTCGGTAGTTCCCATAATTTTCTCTGCCAATGTAGTTCACATCATCAACTAACTGGGCTTCCAATTGTCCCATCTCACTGTATTGATTCGGGATTTGAGTTCCTCCACTTGAGGAACTCCCCATGTGATGTTGTTGCTGTTGGGTTCTGTCCAAAATAAGAAGATTCATCTTTGTTTCCAAAGAAGCCATCTCACTGCACTGATTTGGAATTTGAGTTCCTCCTTTTGAGGAACTCCCTATCTGCTGCTGTTGCTGTTGAGCTCTATCCAGAAGAAGAAGATCCATCTTTGTTTTCAAAGAAGCCATTTTTTCCTTCATCTCTTCCTGATCTCTTGTAGCAGCGACACTCTTCACAACTCTATAATCCCTTCTTTCTTTTGGCCACTTGTAACTATTTTCGGCCAGCTTTTCAATCGCCCTCATGGCCTCATCTTCCTCTAGATAAAGGAAGTCTCCTCCACCAATATTATCCAGTCGGAGTTGTGTGTCATTATCTACTCCAGCATAAAAGAGGCAAATGATTTCTGCATCAGACATCCCATGTTTTGGACATTTCCTCAGCATCTCTCGAAACTTGTCCCATGCCTCGTACAACGGCTCATCATATTGCTGGCTGAATGCCTGAATTTCTGCCTTCCTTTTCAGTGTCAGCCCCGGTGGGAAATACTTCAGCAAAAACTTCTCCTTCAGATCTGCCCATGTTCTTATCTCATTCTTTTTCAATCCTATCAACCAAGACTTAGCTTCGCCCTTCAAGGAGAAGGAAAATAGGTACATCCGGATTTGCTCCTGGGGGACTTGATTGATCTTTATCATGTCTGCCACCTCCAGGAACTGCGTGATATGATTGTTCGAATCTTCATTAGGTTTCCCTCCGAATTGATTCTTCTGTACCATCTGAGCAAGCTGGGGTGTGATCTCGAAATGAGTAGCGTCAGTCCGCAAATTGAATCCATCAGTAGATTCTCCCCTCAAAGGTCGGAACAGATTTTGAAGAGGATTTCTCCTTTCTTCTCTACGCTCCCGTTCCCCCGCGTTATTGTTAACTTGGGCTCGGACTTCTTCCAGCTGCCTTTGCAGATTCTCGATCAGCTGTCTATCATTCCTTTGATCTTCCTCAGCCATGTCTTCTTTCACTACTACCTGTGCTGCTTTTTCTTGTATTTTCTTTGCCTTAGCTCTTGTAATCATGCACCACCTGCACCAACAAGAACTAGAATTAAGTAACTATATAATAAATCTAGACTACCAAGCTCGTAAATCCCCTAATATCAAACAACGACCTACACCTTGAGTCCCCGGCAACGGTGCCAAAACTTGATGCAGTATTTTTATCAAGTAAAAATTATCGAACACGAAGACTCAATTCGCCCGTTGTTTAAGTAAAAGGGATTGATTATGGAACTTAATATCTAGACGCGATAAAATGACTTTGAATGATCAATTTAAACTACCTAAAATTCTAAAGATTAATGTAGCAATTAAATGGAATACCAAACAACTTTTTTAAGATTACCAGAGAGAGAATAGTTGAGGAACATAGGATGGATTGGGGTAGATTATGAATATGCTTGGATTTGTTAACTTTACGAAACAATTTCAATAAGATGATTTGGGTCAATTCACATAACTCTAGTTATTACCCTTAGTGCCGGTGCAACAACCGTAGATTAATCACAATTTCAACCTAAGTCTAGGTATGTTAATCTCGATTAACTCCCAAAAGCTCAAGAATTTAATAACCTAGATGCCAATTCACCTATCTTCTGAATGAAACAACACCTAATTATTATTGCAATCCCCTCTAATTATCAAACCTATTAAGTTAGTTCATTGAGGCATACTTTCCAACACATGGTGATCAATCATGAAAGGAATACAAATTCAAATCCACAATAATAATCAAACCCTTGAAAACATCAATTATTCAAATCCAAACAATATCCAAATCAATCCCAATCACATCCAAATCCTCAACGATGAGTTTAGCTACTCATGAATAGAATGAAAAACATCAAAATCCCAATTTGAATCATAGAAGAGGAAGAGAAAACAAGAAAGCTTAGTGTTTCAAGATGAGTCTTCAATTCTAGCTTCCAAGACTTCCTTCCACCTTCGATTCCCAGCCTTGAGACGTAAAATTCGCTCCTTTTTCGTGCCTTTTTCTCTCTAGGGTTTTCAAAAGTCGAACCCTTATTTTGTGACACCCCTTGGCCTTTTATATTTGAGAAATCCGCAGCCCCAGCAGTTCGATCCCGAACGGGATCTACCTTTGAAAATTTCCATCCCAAGCGGGATGGATTAAACTTCATGCTGACGAATCCCAACGGGTTCCGAACGGGATGGATAGGTCCCGAATGGGACGGGCTTCGGCCTTCCCATTTTCTCCTCAAATTCACGCCAAATTTCCGAGTTCTGAACGCACTGGAGCCTCCCAAGCTTGGGTCCCGAGCAGGATCAGTCTGTCCCGAACGGGATGGGCCTCAAAATTCTATCAATTTCCCTTTTTTCTATCCCGAACGGAACATATGTGTCCCGAACGGGATTTGCTTCGCCCTTGGCCTAAATTTAGCTCCAGAACTCGAGTTTCTAACACTTTCCGTGTCCTGCACACTCAAAACAACTCTAGAACACCAAGTGAAGGAAAATCAATGAAAAGAAGAGATATTTGTGTGATTTGTGCACCTAATCCTCATCAAATCATTCAATTCATATTCCAAAAACAGTACGAATTACGCACATATCAAACCCCCCAAACTTAAACCTTTGATTGTCCTCAATCAAAAACAAAAACTAGATTTTCATTCGCTTAGTGCAATGCTTCACGGCTCACCACTATCTATCAATGCACATTTCAATCTCACGAAGTTTTCATTATCTACCATGTTTAGATTAATGCAAAGAACTCAACCTTACCGGCATGTGATCATATAAGGTGTAACACTCACACTCAGCTGTATAAGGTAAAAAAATTTCCTTTCTTTCACTCAAGCACAAGTACACAAGTTTCATTCATATCGTTCATCTCTGCCACATTTGTTCACATTGAAACATCATTCTAGAATCAAATAGGACTTTTATCGGGTTGTAACGTGACTTACTAACAGGTAGGGTGTTTTAGGCAAAGTGACTCATTCATCCCAACCCTTTTCTCAACATTCAACCAATCAACCCTTCAGCACATACGTGCATACTTCTCTTCGACAATCTGATGAGTTCTCACTCTTTTTTTCTGAATATGCATTCAAACTTTCTTCCAATTATTTTTCTTTTCTTTCTTTTTCTTTTCACTTTTCTTTTTCTCTTTCCCACACAATATATATCTATATATTTTTTTCTTTTTTTTTCAATCATTATTTCAACTCACACCGAGAATTCAATCCAAGCACTCACTTCTTCTTATCTCAACTCATCCCAACCCACAACTTGTTCCTAAACACACATGAAAGAATTCAAGGCTCAAAGTGGCTCCGAAACAATGGTTAGGGCAATTATGTTTCCACCTTATACTCCAATAATATCAAAGGTAGGTACTAAGAAAGAATGGCCTAAGATCATTTTCTAGTTCAATGTAACATGTTAAACTATGTGGCATTGATAGACTCTACTCATTCCGCTTGTGCTCGCCTCTCACAACCAATCAAAAATGAGATAAAATGGACTCATTAGGCTCAAACCTCACAAGTTTAAAGTTGTTGAGTCCTAAGCATTAATATAACATGAAGGCAAATGCCAAATTTGTTCAACCAAAAGCATGCATCAATTTCAAGTTATTCCGCCCTATCATGAGCTCAAACGATTCAAATCATGTTCATGCCTCGTCACGAATTCAATCTCAAGCCTAAGTTATCACAATCAAACATACCTCACTTGCAAGTACTCAAATTCAGAATAAATCATTCAATTCATGCTAAGTGTGAGAGTTAAATGTAAGAGTGTGTGTACCCCACTTTCGACAGTTTACCAGGTAGAAAACAAAAAATTTCGGCATGGTTCCGCTTGTTAAAGCTCTATCCACCTGTATCATCACCATAGCAAACAGCAAAAACCAACAATTTCCCAATATCACCAACTTCCATTAGTCAAAGATTAATCATTTTACAACCAAATCGAACTACTTCAAAACAAGTACAATAAATGAATTCTAACTCAACTACAAGGTGTTCAGTACAATAGAAAACAAGTAAATCAGTTCCAACATAACAAGTAAAAGGATAGGGATAGAGAGAGAACCGGCTTCCGTCCAACCCCCCCCCCAAACTTAGTCCGAAGACGACTAAGTTTGAAAAGGCGGAAAGACGGTGATCACTGCTGGGTAGAGCCCGGAGCATCATCATTCCTCCTGCGCATCGATAGTAAGCAGGAAACTGAGCAATCAAGTCGTTCAGCTCAGTCTCGACGTCGGATAATCTAGTGTTCACTCCATCAAACCTTTGCTCCATCCAAGTTCTCTGGGCACCCATATCAGCTCTCAGTCCTGTCACCTCAGTAGCCAAGTCGGCCATCCTCATGTCTAGTCCGGCCATAGAAGATGACATGCTCTGCATCATCTCCATCATCTCAGTCCGCCAAGGGCGACGGGCTAGTGTGCTCATAACTCTCATACGTCCCATCCCGGCCTTTTCTGTACCATATGGCTCTGTGCTCGGGCGAGTCCAGCAACAGGTTTGCCTCAGAATTGGGAGCAATAACGGTGGTGGCAGCAGTATTAGGCAAAATCAACCAAGCATCGCCGACCACCTTATACAAGAAGGCATTCTCCCGAAGAACGGATATGTATTTTGCCAAGGTAAGCACCGGGAGGTCCACCACAGACGGTGGCACCTCCGTCCCTCTCCTCGGGATCTGGAAGTGGTCGAGGATGGGAGTGATCAGGCCCCCACAATAAATGTTGGTGCGGGTGGGAGGTCTGCTCCAGTTGTCCATGGCCACAGTAGCCATGGAGAAGGGGGCTCCAGCCAGTAGGAAATGGAGTAGAAAAAGCTCCAACATGATGACATTGTTGCTCTCATGGCGGCCGGAGACGGAGGTAGCAACTCTCTTGTGGATGTAACGCAGGATCGGGCTCCTAATGAGAGAGCCCTTAACCAGCTTCATCCGTAGAGTGCCCAAAACAGTCTCACCGGAAATCATTTGCCAGAAATCCTTGGGATGGAAGCCCTCCTCGGGAATATATCTCGCCTCCTCGTCACAACCATAAATAGCATCCAACTCCTTGCGCTCCAAAGTGTAGCTTCTGCTCTTCATTTTGAAAGTGAGGAGGCTCGGCCAGTTTCCGGGGCTCCTTCGCACAGAAGCGGAAGCCAAAAATTCTCTCGTTTGCTCCTCAAATGCCGGCCACCTTTTGTCAAGCAAAGCGTCCCAACCAATATTCCTCAACAAGGTCTCGACATCCTCCTGGATTCCCAAGGCGGTGAGAGTAACTGGACAGGGGTATTTAAAACCATTAACCACACACTTGCTTAAAGCCTTCAGTGTTTTGTACTCATCATCGGTGAAATTAGATGGGCGTCTGGGTGCCATGGTCTCTGCAAAAGTCAGACCAGAAATCAATCTCCAACACATTCCATGTATATCCATACTTCAAAGCACCAAAAGTCCCCCACCATAAATCATATCCATGAAAAATCATCATAGCAAGAGCAACAACCCACCATTCATATGAGTACAATCATAGTTTAACGATGTAGATCAAACCCCACATATTGCAAGTAGCATCAACAACCCCCAAGTTTCACAAAAATCTCGATCAATCAAGTTTACAATCAAGAACTATGCCCATTAATCGCAATAAATGTAGAATTCAAACACCAAACATGCATTGGGGCATTATATCAAACACCTAACGTGCATAAATCATAAAACCCTAGGCTAGAACTCCAAACACCAATAATCCCCCAAACTAACCGTTTAAACTTCAACAATTTAACAAAAATAAGAAATAAACATGAAATAGGGGTAGAAATTACCTTATGTTCGCCGGAAAATCGAAGATAAGCAAGGGGAAGAAAAGGGTACCATTCGATAGAGAGAAAGAGGGGGAAAAAATCTGATCCCGCGTGGCTCCTATTTATAGAATTGCAACCCGTCCCGAGCGGTACAGCCCTATCCCGCTCGGGACGGTCTGAACCGGCCCAGTTCGCAGCGTCAACCAACCCGGTCCCGAACGGGACGACAGGATCCCGTTCGGGATAGCTTACGGCATTTCCGGCCTTTCTCGCACGATTCCATCCTGAGTGGGATGCAAAGCTCCCGCTCGGGATACGTCAAAAGTTACGAGTCCCGAACGGGACATGATGGTTACGCTCGGGATTGGTCTCGGTCGGGCAGCATATTTTGGCTTTTTTGCATCTCGAACGGGACAAGGTGGTCCCGCTCGGGATTCTTCACGGCCCTTCGCGTAATTTTCCCCCAAAATGAAGTGGTTTCATCCCTACGTCACTCCAATCAACTTCCAACAACATTAGTAACACAGAGTTCCCCCCAAAACTTGATACAATGCAAAACAATATCAAAACAAATGCATGCTACTCTATTAATGAAACAAGATAAGTAAATCGAGCTTGGGTTGCCTCCCAAGAAGCGCTGCGTTTAACGTCGGGAGCTCGACGAACTTACCTACTTACCTTTATGCAAGGAAGATTTCATTCACAGCTCGAGGTTGCTCGGAAGTGTGAAATCGCTTAAGCTGGTGCCCATTCACCTTGAAGTAGTGGCCATCTTCAGTCTCCAATTCCAAAGTCCCATTCTCGAACACTTCTCGCACATTGTATGGCCCCTGTCCAACGAGAACGGAATTTACCCGGAAATAATTTCAAACGAGAATTAAAGAGAAGAACCATATCACTTTTGTAGAACTTCTTCACTCGAATCTATCGGTCGTGAAATCGTTTGGCTCTCTCCTTGCACAACTTTGTGCTCTCATATGCCTCGTGTCTCCACTCATCAAGCTCATTCAACTTCTGCACCCGGTCCCCTTGAGCTTTCAGAAAATCCAAGTTCAATGTCTTGATGGCCCAAAACGTCTTATGCTCAACTTCAACCGGAAGATGGTAGGATTTGCCATAAACCAATTGGTATGGGGACATGCCGATGGGTGTCTTGAAGGCTGTCCGGTAGGCCCATAAAGCCTCATCAAGTCGCTTACTCCAGTCCTTCCGACTCAATACCGTCTTCTCCAGCACCTGCTTGATCTCTCGATTGGCCAGCTCAACCTGCCCATTGGCTTGAGGATGATATGTTGTTGTTACTCGTTGTCGCACCCCATATCTTGCCAGAAGTTTATCCATGAGTTTGTTGCAGAAGTGACTGCCGCCATCACTCACCAAAGCTCTGGGAATCCAAACCAAGCAACTAAAGCCTGCAAAAACTTAAGCACCACTTGAGAGTCATTAGAACAGTGGGTATGGCCTCTACCCATCGAGACACATAGTCCACAGCAAGAAGAATATAATTAAACCCAAACGATGGTGGAAAAGGGCCCATAAAGTCAATACCCCAAACATCAAATATATCCACCTCAATAAAGATCTTTTGGGGCATCTCATCCCTTCGGGTTATATTCCCCATCTTCTGACATCTATCACAAGCTCGAACCATAGCAATACAATCTTTAAAAATAGAAGGCCAATAAAAACTGCAAGATAGTACCTTCAATGCGGTTCGGTTCGCACCAAAATGACCCCCACTTACCGAATGGTGGCATTCTTCCATGATCTTCCCCCATTCGCTCTGATGAACACACCTACGGATGATACCGTTAGCACACTTGCGGAACAGGTACAGTTCTTCCCAGTAGTAGTACTTGGCCTCCTTCAAAAATTTCTTCCGCTGATAGGGCTCCAAATCAGGAGGTAATACACCTGCAATCAAAAAATTACAGAAATCTACATACCATGGAACACTAGCAACAGCTACAGCCATAATCCTCTCATCAGGAAAATCTTCCTTAATCAACCTATCCTGATTGTCACCCTCAACTGGATTCTCTAACCTAGAAAGATGATCTGCAATTACATTCTCACAACCTTTCTTATCCCTAATTTCCATGTCAAATTCTTGTAAAAGCAAAATCCATCTAAGCAACCTAGGCTTCGAATCAGTCTTAGCAAACAAGTACCTAATTGCTGCATGATCAGTGTAAACTACAGATTTTGCGCCTATTAAATAAGCACGAAACTTATCATAAGCATAAACAACAGCAAGTAATTCTTTCTCAGTCACAGTGTAATTCAATTGAGCAGGATTTA
>JAPKLW010009679.1:0-12000 GCA_026898455.1 Plectranthus barbatus | reverse complement strand
CAAGTGATAGCGAGTGGGTCAGCCCGACTCACATGGTGCCAAAGAAAGGAGGATTCGAGAAAGTCATCAAGCCTGGAGGAGAAGAAGTGATCGAGAGATCGACTACAGGATGGCGTTTCTGCATTGACTACTGGGCTTTAAATAATGCAACTCGTAAGGATCATTTCCCTTTACCGTTTATTGATCAAATGCTTGATCGTCTTGCAGGAAAATCTCATTATTGCTTCTTGGATGGATACTCCGGATACAACCAGATTGTGGTGGCACCTGAAGACTGATAAGTTAGGATTTTCACCAACTTATCTTGCAGTTCTTTGACTGATTGTGTAGTGTTTAGATCATTTTTGTACTTGTTTTCGTGCATGAATTGGATTTTGTACTTGGAATGCCGTGTTGGATGAATCGTGCAGGTTTCTAGTCGAAAAATAGAAGAATCAAGGATCCAGTGCCCGAGACCTCGTCGATCGACGAGGACCCTTAGTCGATCGACGAGGCGTGCTGTTGTCAAGCGATCGATGGAGCAGAAAAAGGAGACCTTGTCGACCGAGTCCATTCAGACGCGATCGACGAGGCAAAATGTTGAGACGCGATCGACGAGGATCAGAAGCGGTCGACGCGCATGCGAGAAATCCTGTTTCTACTCTGATTTGGAGATAGATGCATATCTAATTCTAGATACTGCTAGATACATCATTCACTATTATAAATTCATGTAATTTTGGACTTTTGAAAGAGAGAGAGTTAGAGCAATTATTAGATTATTAAGAGTTTGAAGAATTTCTAGGTTTTTTATGTTTTTGAAGACAAGTTTCTACGAGAAGACTTCCGGATTCCAGTTTTATGCAATTCAGGTTGTATTTTTCTTCGATAAATATTACCATGAATATGTGTAACTAAATCCTCTCTCAGATTCTAGGGTTTCGAACTATCAATCGAATTATTTTCCCTTTTCCTTCGTAGTTTGTGAAATCTGTGCTTATTTATAATCTTGATTTGCTGATCACTTATTAGGATTATTTAGTTGATTACTTGAGACGTAACTGTAATAGTTTTCAATCGAAAGAGATTTTCACAATATAATTTGATTTCTTGTCGTAACTGAAGGAGATTAATTGTAGGAATAAATCTGTAGAACTTGGGAGTTAGTTAATTTATCTTGAGACCGAGCGGAGATAGGTAGTTGACTAATCTACTTTACGAATTGTCAGACAAAGAAGTTCGTAATAATTTTCTGATGTTTCACTACGAAGAGGAATTAAAATTGGGAATTAATTGATTTATTCATACATGTTATACTTGATAGGTAGATTTCCCTAGGATCTGTGTTTCTCATATTTGACTTCAAAAGCTATTTAATTTTTCTGTTCAGTTTTCGATTCCAAAGATTACGATTTCCAAAACAATCAAAACCTTTTCATCTGATTTTTCCTAATAAATACTTTCAAGAACGCCTGATTTAGTACTTCAAGATTATTCGTTACTTCTTTCCCTGAGGGATCGATAATTTTATCTTTGCCGCTGTATTATTAGCTCTGCTAAGTCGCAGTTAAATAATTCTAGCGATCAAATTTTGGCGCCGTTGCCGGGGAAAGAATAGAATTAATCTTACTATTAGATCTGTGATTGAAATATTGCTTTAGGCTGTAATTTTCGTTTTTTTCTGAATTTTCTCGCAATTTTATTTTCCTCATCGATCGATGCTATTTAGCCTCGATCGACGGAGCTCTTTTATTCTCCGTCGATCGACGTACACGTCTCGTCGATCGACAACCTTGTTTTTTTTTTCTGTTTCAGAATTTCAATTCGTTTGTTTTTTTTTCCCAGTTGTATCTCACTACCTCCTTTGCCGTACAGGTAATGCATGAGTACAAGAGCCAGAGAAAAGGACCCACTCTACTATCATCCGGACATTGAAGCTACTTGCAGAAAAATCCGAAGAAACAAGCGTGCTCAGGAAAGTTCGAGTAGTCACACAATGGAAGATAACGCACCACCGCCTCCGCCAGTGCTAACTGCAGAGGAGCAAGCTTTGCTTCTCCAAGAAATCCAAGCCATGAGGACGCAGATCCAACAATACGAACTCGAGAGGAACAATCCGAATGGAAGGGATCTTCATGATAACCCACTGATTGAGGACAATCCCGACAATGGAGAGGAGGACAACCAGGATCCTCCGGGAGAGTCTGACGACGAGGAGGAGGAAGAAGCCATGCAGAATAGGTACAAACCTCGGTTCAAGGAGACAGATTTCAAGATTGGCATCAATGCCAACAACTTTGAACTGAAGACCGGATTGGTACAGATGGTGCAACAAAACCAATTCGGAGGAAGAGCTACCGAGGATCCCTATGCACATTTGGACAAGTTCATCATGCTCTGCAATACGGTGAAAATTGGAGGAGTCAGCAAGAGTGCCATCCGAATGCGTCTGTTCGCATTCTCTCTGAGGGATAAGGCACAGTCATGGTTCACTGCACTGGACAAAGGAAGCATAAGTACGTGGACCGAACTGAGAAATGAGTTTCTAGGGAACTTCTTCCCTCCGAATGTGATTCGGCAAAGACGGAAAGAGATCACCAGGTTCGCTCAAAGACCTGCTGAAAGTTTCAGCGAGGCATGGGACAGATTCAAGGACCTGCTAAGAGCCTGTCCCGGACATGGTTTTCCGCCGGGAGAACAAGCTGAAGCGTTTTATGAAGGGCTCAATGACAAGACGGCCAAACTGGTGGACACCACACTTGGAGACACAATCATGACGAAAAGTGGGAAGAAGGCCATGGAGTTCTTCCAAAAGATGGCTAATAACACTCAACGGTGGTCCACAAGCCAAACTCGGCCAGTGAAAGCTGTGGAGAAAGTGGTGGAAAAAGCTGTGGAGAAAGTTGCCGAGCAACCAGATTTGGCAGCTGAGCTGAAAAAGCTCAGAGAAGAGTTTGCTAACCCGAAGCAAGAGAAAACGGTTGCTGCAGTTGATGCAGTGCAAGGGCCGATCGAGGAGAACCACGCTGATGTGAACTTCATTCAAAAGGGTGGTTATCAAAACAACTACCGAGGAGGATTTCAGCAACACAATCAGCAACATAACCAGCCCTATGCCTTCAACCATGCAAGGAATCATCCTGGATTCTCTTATGCAAATCCACAAGCTGCAGAGCAACCACCGCCAGGGTTCGCCGTACAAAACGGAGAAATAGTAGAGAAGAAGAAGCCAAATCTCGAGGAGATTTTGGCCAGGTTCATGGAAGGCTCCACAGACACTGTGACCAAGTTGAAGCAAGAAATCTCTGGGGTAAACACAAAGGTCGATCAGGTGCAAAAACACGTGCAAATCATTGAAAATCAACACAAGCCGGGGCAACTTCCGAGCAACACCCAGGTCAATCCCAAGAATCAGAACCAGAGGAATCAAGTGAACACTATCACTCTGAGAGGGGGCAAGACCTATGAAGGGCCTGAACAATCAGAAAAAGGCGCCCGAGATGAAGAAGAAGCCGAAGAGGAGACAGAACCCGCCAAAGACAAAGCTTCGTCGACCGATGAAGCATCCTCGTCGATCGACGAGGCCTCAAAAGGGGCGTCGATCGAGCCTGATCAGACTCGCTCGACGGCTGCTCCTCAACCGCCAATGAAGAAACCGCCTCTGCCGTATCCGCAGCGGTTTGCCAAGACCAAGATGAACGAAAGATATGCACGATTTCTGGAGACAATGAAGAAGGTGCATATTAACATTCCATTGGTAGAAGCTTTTCAAGAGATGCCCGGGTACGTCAGGTTTCTAAAAGACATGGTCTCCCAGAAAAGACCGTTCTTGGAGCATGAGACGGTCAACCTGTTCGAAGAGTGCAGCGCCATCATCCAAAATAAGATGCCGATCAAAAGGGAGGACCCTGGTTCTTTCACAATCTATTGCATCATCGGAGGAGAGACCTTCGGAAAGGTTCTTTGTGACTCGGGGGCATCAATCAATTTGATGCCGCTTTCAATCTTCAAGCGGCTAAAGATCGGCAGCATCAAGCCCACGACGATCTCACTGCAGATGGCTGATCGATCAGTCACCTATCCGAAGGGCATTGTTGAAGATGTGCTGGTGAAGGTAAAGGATTTCATAATCCCAGCCGATTTTGTGGTACTTGACATGGAGGAGGATCGAAATATTCCTCTAATCCTCGGAAGACCGTTTCTGAAAACCGGAGGGGCATTGATCGACATCCGAGACGGCAAGCTGACGTTCCGAGTGAACAATGAGTCCGTCACGTTCTCAATCTACAAGGCAATGCAGAAGCACGACGATGGAAGTTATGCAGAAGAATGCCACATGATCAACTGCTTCAGCCCGGTAATGTCTTCCCCCTTCACTTGTCTGAAAAGTGAGGCTGATTTTCTGGAAAACTGTTTGCAACATTCCCTCTCCTCTTCTGAAAATCTGGATGAAGCCACTGAGGAGATCCTGAATCTAGTCATGGAACTAGATGTGTTCGAGGAAATTACCCGAGTGAAAGAACTAAAAAGGGAGTCGCTGTCGAGCCGCTTCAGGAAGTCTTCGTCGACCGAGTCTTCTGTCTCGTCGATCGACGAGAAGACCACATCTTCGTCGATCGATGAAGACCCCTCGTCGATCGACGGCAACCCTGGACAGCCGATTTCCAGCTCCAATCCACCCATTCTGGAGCTGAAGACACTCCCAGCACATCTCAGGTATGCGTTCCTAGGCTCTGACAGCACTTACCCTGTTATCGTTTCTGCTCATCTTTCACAGGGGGAACTTGACAAGCTGCTGCGAGTTTTGCGAACATACAAGTTCGCCATTGGATGGACCTTGGGAGACATGAAAGGAATCAGCTCTTCGCTGTGCATGCACAAAATCATCCTTGAAGAGGATGCGAAACCAAAGAGACAAGCACAACGCCGTCTGAATCCCATCATGCAAGAAGCTGTCAAGAAGGAGGTTCTCAAACTCTTTGACCATGGCATGATCTACCCGATTTCTGACAGCAAGTGGGTAAGCCCGACACAAGTAGTAGCCAAGAAAGGAGGAATGCAAATTGTGAAGAACGATGATGGAGAGGAAGTAGCACAAAGACCGATCACGGGATGGCGAGTTTGCATTGACTACCGAGCCTTAAACTCCGCCACGTGCAAGGATCATTACCCTCTTCCATTCATTGATCAAATGCTAGATAGATTATCTGGTTATCCTTTTTACTGCTTTCTTGATGGTTACTCAGGGTACAATCAGATAGCTGTGGCGCCGGAAGATCAGCACAAGACCGCATTCACTTGTCCATATGGAGTATTCGCCTACCGACGGATGCCTTTTGGATTATGCAATGCACCGGCCTCCTTCCAGAGATGCATGACGGCAATCTTCCACGACCTCATCGAGAAAATCATGGAGGTATTCATGGATGATTTCTCAGTTTTTGGTAGCTCATTTGATGTTTGTTTGCAGAACTTGGCTACTGTACTTGAGAGATCTGTCAAGACAAACCTATGCCTCAATTGGGAAAAGTGCCACTTCATGGTGAGAGAAGGAATTGTGTTGGGACATCGAGTGTCAGCCGAAGGATTGGAGGTCGATCAAGCCAAAGTGATAGCCATTGAGAAGATGCCACCACCGACAAACGTCAAGGCCATCCGAAGTTTCCTAGGTCATGCAGGATTCTATAGGAGGTTCATCAAAGACTTCTCAAAGGTATCCCGGCCCTTGTGTAACTTGCTGGAGAAGGATGTGTCCTTCGTTTTCGATGAAGACTGCCATCAAGCATTTGAGAAGTTGAAAGAAGCGCTGGTAACTGCACCAGTTCTGACTGCACCAGATTGGGATGAGCCTTTCACATTGATGTGCGACGCCAGCGACTATGCTGTTGGAGCAGCTCTGGGCCAAATGAAAGGAAGACTCTTCCATGTGATCCAATATGCCAGCAAAAGTATGAATCCAGCTCAGTGCAACTACACCACGACAGAAAAAGAGATGCTCGCGGTCGTGTATGCATTCGACAAATTCCGGCCTTATCTGATAGGCTCAAAAACAATTGTTTACACCGACCACGCCGCAATCAAGTATTTGTTTGCAAAATCGGATGCCAAGCCAAGACTGATCCGATGGATCTGTTGTTGCAAGAGTTCGACGTGGAGATCAAGGACAGAAAGGGAAGCGAGAATGTCATCGCCGACCACCTGTCGAGGCTCGAGCCGCCAGTCAAAGGGGATGATCATCATTTGACAATCCGAGAGACATTCCCCGACGAGCAGGTCTATGCCTTGAGGGACATGAAGGAGATGTATGAGTCCAAAACCCCGTGGTTTGCAGATTTCGCCAACTTTCTGGTGGGTGGCGTACTTCCTCCGGACTCCTCTCCCTATGCAAAGAAGAAGTTCTGCACGACATCAGATTCTACTATTGGGATGATCCGTACCTGTGGCGCAGATGTGCTGACGGCGTCATTCGCCGCTGTGTGCCCCAGTCCGAGTGGCACAAGATCTTCGAGGCATGCCACTCATCTCCAACCGGTGGACACCACTCAGCCAACCGGACTGCCTTCAAAATCCTTGCAAGCGGATTCTATTGGCCTTCCATCTACGAAGTCTGTCGAGGATGGATAACAGGCTGTGATCGCTGCCAGAGGACCGGCAACATCTCGCGAAAGAATGAGATGCCACAGACACCGGTGATTGAAGTTGAAATATTTGATGTCTGGGGGATCGATTTCATGGGACCCTTCCCGAAATCGCAAGGATTCACATACATCTTGTTGGCAGTTGACTATGTATCGCGATGGGTCGAAGCCATTCCGACAGCCACCAACGACTCCAAAGTCGTTATCAAGTTCATGAAGAAGCTGATGACAAGATTCGGAACACCGAGAGCCCTGATAAGCGATGGGGGATCACACTTTTGCAACAGATGGCTCTCATCTCTCCTTGCCAGATACGGAGTAAAGCACCGTGTCACCACTCCATATCACCCTCAAGGGAACGGGTTGACGGAATTGTCCAACAGAGAAATCAAGCAGATACTGGAGAAGACGGTCAAGCAAAGAAAGGATTGGGCGGTAGTTCTCGATGATGCACTCTGGGCATACCGCACCGCCTACAAAACACCGATTGGGACATCTCCATATCAGCTGATCTTCGGAAAATCATGTCACCTTCCCGTCGAGATGGAACACAAAGCTTGGAGGGCGGTGAAAGAATTGAACTTGGATTGGAAGACAGCCGCAGAAGACCGCGCCATGGCACTGAATAAACTAGAAGATTTTCGGGACGAAGCCTATGAGAACAACGTCATCTACAAGAATCGAGCGAAGAGATTCCATGACAAAAAGATCCGCTCGCATGTCTTCACTTCAGGTGATAAGGTTCTCCTATTCAAATCCCGTCTTCGATTCATGCCCGGAAAGCTTCAATCAAAGTGGTCCGGACCATACACCATGATCTGCCAGTTTTTGAACGGTGTAGTTGAATTAGCCGGACAAGATGGCAAGACCTTCAGAGTGAACGGGCAAAACCTGAAACCGTACTATACCCCTCTTCAGATTGGAGCAGTGGAGAAGTACTACTTGAATCGCCCTTAAAAGTCAGGTATTGTCGAGCTAGCGACAATAAACCAAGCATTGGTTGGGAGGTAACTGATAGCGCGTTTCGCAACGCGCTAAAGCTGCAAGTGCACAGACCACTGCAGAGGGCAAGTAATAATTTATCGAACTCAAGGACTGCAGGCTCGAAACACAACCAAGCACTAAAACATAGATATTTTACTACTATCTAGGCAAATCATAAAGAAGTTTTGGTTTTATCTAAAAGACTGATTTAAAAGCAGAAATAAAATAAAAAGATTTAATTAAAGATTTTAGAAAACAATGAGAAAATAGGATTCCAGGGCAATCCACTTTGAATATTAAACAAACAACGTTTTCATGCAATTCAATCCCAATTTAATTTCCAATGATGTGAGCAATCGCGAAAGTGTTATCAGGTGATCCTCTCGGATTCTAAACCATAACATGGAAATAAAATACCTAGTGACTCCTCTCGGATGCGCAAAAGGAATTTTACTCTCGATAAAAACCTTAGATTCAAAACCCTTTAAAAGTTCAAATTCCTCTCGGATAATTGTTCTAATAAATCTGATTTATTTGCGTCTTAATTGACAACCTAGACCTCTCGGTTCAAAAACTATCAATTCAAATCACAATTAATGATCAGTTAATGCAATTATTGAAAATCCAAATTAAATCAGAACATCAGAGGAAAAGGAACATTAAATTGCATAAACTGTTGAATGAATAAATACAAAGTTTCAAAACCCTAGAATCCAAAAATGGATTTAGCCAGACATGCTAAATCCTAGAAAAACAAAGAGATGAAGAGTCATATGAATAAGAAAAGGAAATTAAAAACCCGCGAAGTCTTCAATCTTCAATTCTTGTCATGCTCTTCCAGTTCTCCTTGAATTTCTGCAGAAAACCCTCGTTCTCTAGGCTTCAGAATAAATTTGGAATGTAGAAATCTGAGAATTATGAGTGTGGAACCTTTTCTTGGTTTCTGGAACTTATATTTATAGGAGAGGAATTTTAATTTCAAAAGATATGAGATGAAAACGAAACTTGGGTAGGAAGATATGAATTAAATACGTCAAAACCGCGAAAACGAGCAGGATAATTCACATCCGGCGATCGCTGGAAGGGGGGGGGCGATCGCCGGTTCTGCTGCGAAGCAAAACTGCACGGCCGGCGACCCACTGGCAGAGCCGGCGGTCGCCGGCCAACACACCCAGTCGCCGGATCTGGCAATGGGTCGCCGGGAGTGGATGCAAACGCCGGAAATGCAGCAGCTCGCAGGGCTGGAATGCGGTCGCCGGCCTGGAGAGCTGATCGCCGGGCTGGAGAGGCAGCTCGCCGGATCTGGAGTGGAATGAGAGCTGTTCGCCGTTTCTGCAGGGGCTGTCGTCGGATCTGCATGGGTGTCGCAGGGAAGACATCTTGACTCACCGGCTCTGAAACAGCATTCGCCGGCTGGGTGTTGCTCGCCGGCCAAGGAGAGGAATCGCCGGGTTCTGCCATGGATGCTCGCCGGCTGGCTTGCCCGTTCGCCGTTCTTGCCTCAACTCGCCGGGGAAGGGTGCAGCTCGGTCGCCGGAAGCTGGGTTTGAGCAGCATTCGTCGGTTATGGATGCAGGTCGCCGTCCCTGCACAGTGGGCACCGGTTGTGAGCGTGAAACGCAGGGAAGAAGGCTGCTCGCCGGATATGTGCTTGACTCGCCGGCTGCGCAATACAAACGCCGGTTGTGTTACGAAGCATCAAATTCTTTCTTTTTCTCCTCAGTGCATGCCAACACGATTACTTCTTTCGAAATCTGCTCAATCATTCATTTAATCCTCAGAAATTGCGTAAAATCTGTGCAAAATAATATCAACAACACCAAACGTAATATTTCCTTGAAAAATACGAATAATGCATGAAAACATCACGTAATTGGCTCAGTTAACGTATAATCTAAATATAAACACATCAATTAAATGCACAGAGTGAGTGTTTATCAAACCCCCCAAACTTAAACTATTGTTCGTCCTCGAACAATGAAAAGACAAAACAGAAATAAACACGAGGGGGTGCATTAATTGATTATTAGTTGTTTCAGACACAAAATGGGGTTGTGATTCCCACACCAATCACTGCAAATTCATCAGTTAAATGCAAACAGACAATTTCAATCTTGGCCTCTAAAGGTTCGCTTCTCACAGGATAATGTATCACTCATATTTCGCTCAAATAGTGAGAAAGGTTAGTGTATACTCTCAAATTGTCAACTGCACACTCTTTCTACCATAGGCTTGCTCATCGTCTAAACTCTCCACTGACTATGGGAGTGCTAGAATAAAGATCAAAAAGGTCTTTTATTCAGGTTCTAATGTAGGCACATTGGTGAAAGGTATGGAAAATTTGGCTAAAGTGACTGAACAAATTCATCCTTATAACTCCATTCACTCCACTATTCCTCATCACATACCACACATCTGACCAACCAATACAGACTGCTAACACAACAAATTTTTAGGACCAGCTTTCAGTTTGAACATAAATTATGATTTCTTATCCTTCTACAGATATTGTCTCATAGACAAGACAAATATCACAACTATTGCCCAATATATTTTGTTTTCACCTCAACTCATAGACAAGAAGGAACCCAGGCTTTCACGTATAGACAAGAACAGAAAACCAAGGACTCAAAGGCTAAATATGAGCAACAGAAACCAACCTACCCTTTATTTCACTCAAATCTCATAGACAAGATAGAACTAAAACACTTTTCTTGACTCATAGACAAGACAGAAAAGTAACAGGCTCAAAAGGGGTTTCACCAAGGATAAAATAGTATAGAAGACTGTGTTTTTGATAATGTAACTAATAAAGATAATCCCTCATACAGCTCTAAACAACAATCCTATTTTCACCACCTAACATTGTTGGATACCCTTACAAATCCATCCACACCTCCTATCATCCGGGTTAAGAAAGAAAAGGCTTTTTCAGGCTCAACTGGGCTAACAAAGGAGTAATGCATTCAGGTTAGTGTTTGGGTTCATTGTGGCTTATGAAAAGATGGCCTAAGATCACTTCTAAATCCTTGACACTCTCCTACGCAATTTTGAGCAAGAAACCAGAGCAAGTTCTAGAGATCAAATGCACAGCGACATACTCTCAATGAAACAAAAATTAGGCTCAAATTCTCACATGGCTATAAGCTTATTCAAGAGGCCAAAATCAATTTCATCAATCCACACATCACCAAATCATTCACAGCAATCAATATGAGTCTCACGAGAAAGAAAGGGCTGTCGTCATAAACTTGATCAATAACGCTAAAATAAACACCATATTAATTATTTCCTATCCAAAATCCAAGTTCCAACAATAGACTCAACAAAATGAAATAAAACGAAAGTAAAAATCCTAATCAAATCAAATCAACTCTAATGCAGCAATCGACTAATCAAATAACCTAAACTAATAGCAAAAGCAAACACACATCAACCGATCACCTCCTCCTCCCCCCCAAACTTATTCGATACACAGGAGAGAATAAGTTTGTGGGAAAGAGGATCACAGCGATGTGTGGGGAAAACCTGATATGTTTCACTGTGGCGGAGAACGGGTCATGGACGTCTGAAATTTTTGGTACTTCGAGCTCTGTTCCTGCACCAACAAACTCAGCAACCACAAGTGAACGTACAATATGAAAATAAAAATAAAAATTTAAATAACTAGAAAGAAGTAGAGAATTGGGTTGCCTCCCAACAAGCGCTTTATTTATTGTCTGTAGCTAGACACAGTAGAGGTGGACCTATGGATCAGGTAGATCAGTGTCTGGGATCCGGTCAGAGTCCTCGAATCTCCCACCACAGTTCTTCTTCTCCATGGCCTTGCAGATGGAGAACGTGATCATCTCATCGTTCACTCTCAGGCTCAGCTCTCCTTTCTTCACATCAATTAGGGCATCCGCAGTATTCAGAAATGGTCGCCCAAGTATCAGCGGAATGCCTCTGTCATCTTCCATGTCCAGAACCACAAAATCGGCTGGGAAAACAAAGTTCCCAACCTTCACCAATACGTCCTCGACTACCCCTTTAGGGTAGTTCACCGACCTGTCAGCCATCTGAAGCCGGATGGTGGTCGGTTTGATATCCCCAATCTGCAACTTCTTGAAGATGGATAGGGGCATCAGATTTATGCTCGCCCCTGAGTCGCAGAGGACCTTCTCGAAAGTCTGCCCCCCGATGGTACAAGGGACTGAGAAGCATCCTGGGTCAGCCCTCTTCACTGGCATCTTCTGTTGAATAATGGCGCTGCACTCCTCAAAGATGTTGATAGTTTCAAATGCGCCAAGGGGCTTCTTCTGGGTAACCATGTCTTTCAGAAACTTCAAATACCCAGGGATCTCCTGTACCACTTCAATCAGAGGTAGATTGATGTGGATCTTCTTCATGTGCTCAAGGA
>JAPKLW010009677.1:0-12002 GCA_026898455.1 Plectranthus barbatus | reverse complement strand
AGTAATATAATTGAGAAAATAACAATAATTTGTAATATATTTGAGAAATTCTATATGCTGACGTGTAATTTAACAAGCATGGACGTGTCTTCCGACGTGCCATGTCAATTTTCCGTTGCCGGAAATTTGCTACCGTCATAGATTTGAGACAAAATTAATAATTTGTAATATTTTTTGATAATATGCATAATTTGTAATATATTTGAGAAAGCTTGAATAATTTGTAATAAAATTGATAGTTTTCCTATTCTAGTTGTTATAGAATAAATACTATGTAGATTACGTCGCAGAATGTGGAAAGCACAATATAATTAAACAGCATTTATTTCACCTTACATAGAAAGCAATTTGTTTTCACATGAGTTGGGGGTAGAAAGAGAGCATGATAATAAATACTGAAGCGATAACATAAGGTTCACGAAGCCCTCTACAGATTAGCAAAAGAGGCAACTGGGTTTCGATTCCAATTCTCTAATTTTTACTGCTCAGAGAGTCATTAATCACCTTAATATTTGTAGATGAGATCTTTCCAGGCATACTTGTTATCTGAATAGTACTTGATCTCAGCCTGCAAAACAGCAAGGCAGGGTAGAAATCTAAAGTTAGTCTGGGCAAGGAAGGAATTACTCCAAGCAAAACTCCTTGTATAAGGGATTCGTATTAGATCAAAATCGGAGGTTGGTTGTGGAAGAATATGCTTGCTTGGTGTGTATATAATGTAAAGTATTCTGCAAGATGAAAGAATGACTACAAGCAAGCAAGCATTCCAAGATACATTATATTATTAGCTATGTGGTTAATCACTGATTTATGTATCCACACAGGTGCGTTAGAGAAAATACATGAAAGTCAGCCAGTACCTTCCTGACTCCTTTGATAGCAACCAAAAGCTTTTCGCCAATCAAATCACCCAACACCGTGTCTTCCTCGAGGGCTTCAACAGATTCAGAGAGTGATTTGGGTAGCCTTCGCACTTTATCTTTAACATTGTCTGGATTATCATCTGTTACACGAAACCCAGTCTTGTAAACTTCATATGAAATGAAAGTAGGTATCACAACCTTGCAAATATAACTGAAAGAGCAAATACGCTGAAGTATCTAAAAGCAAACAGAGTCCACCAGACTATGATGATGTCATTGATATATAAATTGTCAATTTAAAAAATAAATTATGTCAGCATTAAATGTTAGCCAAAGAAATGGGAAAATATCAGGGAGTGTGAATGATTTGGCCGAAGATGTTTCAGAAATAAGGTCAGCTTTGTGATCTTACCAATGGGTTCAGGTAGAGTCAAGTGCCTTCTTAGCCCATCAATTCCAGCAGCCATTATGGCGGCAAGACCAAGATGAGGATTTGCACAACCATCGAATACCTTGATCTCAAAGTTGCTTACAGAGCCATCCGGTGTTCCCGGAGGGCAAGCAGCTCTCAGAGGTGCTTCTCTATTTTCCACTCCCCAGCATAAGTATGCTCCACTCCATGTGTTAGGTTGTATACGATCATAGCTAGAGAGGGATCAAGTAATAAAAAGAGCTATTGGTTAGTCATTATGTTCATTCATCTCATAACAAGATTGCGTGCAACTCTTTGATATTTACACCTCTTGCCCTGCCCTTGAGCTGACCAGCCCAAGTCATTTTTCCATACATGTCATACAAATAAAAGGGCAATTTCCCATCCTTGATAGTGTAATCATTTCAGCAAGTTTGGGGTCAAATAAGTTTTGAGTAAACAATCGCAGATGAACTAAAAATATCACTTCAGTAATTTAAGCAAAGGCATCACACTAAACTGAGCTAAAAACAATCTCAACAGCGATGAACTGATACCGGAGTCGAGGAGAATTTCCTATTTAGATATATGAACATATATACATAGGGATGAATGTATAGAGCAGCTATTATGAGCATTAGAATACAGTGGAATGTGGCAACAAATGTGGGTAAAGCAAAACATAATTACTTTTTGAGCAGCAATAATTTTTGGTTGTTATTTAAGGAGCAGGGAGTAACTTCAACCCTGAACATATTCTACAAGGACTTACCTATTTGGAACTGGGGCTGTAAAGGCCAATATCGAAGGAAGATGATCCAAAACTCCAGCCATGAACTCCTCTCCGACCTTGGATATTCCATATTTAGTTTCTCCACTGTGCCCCATGAATACATTCTCTCCATTCTCAGACAAACTGAGGTGCACATGTGACCCAGAACCAATATCATTGAGCGAGAACCTAAAAGGAGAAATTATCAACAATGAGTTACCAGAGTGATATTACTAGACGAATTAATATTTTCTTGAAAGAAAATAAGGAAAGTCAAACAGGCTGTAAAGCTCAATTATCTCTCAAATGAATACAATTAAGGTCATTTGCAGTGAAGTACATGATGCACTTGAAATAAGAATGCCAATTTCCGCAACTTCATTAATTTTTATGATAAAAAAATGAACTCATGATAATTGATTCCATTGCAGATTTTGTTTCACGATTCAAGTGATTCATCTGTATCTGAGCTCCATCACAAGTGCACATAAAAGTAGCTGACTGCAATTTCTTAGTTTTCAACTCGAGCTTATGCGGAGTTTCTGCATACATGGACTAGAACAGATGTTTTTTTCATGATAATAGAGATTCGATGATGTCTTTCACAGAAACTACTCTTTAAACCATTAGAAAACCCACAACACGTGAATGTTGGGAATCACTCTGGCCCAAATGTGACAAGCTTAACTTATAAGTTTGATACATAAAGCTTATCGTCAGCGTAATCATGATCTCACAAGTGAACAAAGAACAGCAGCTTAAAGTAGTATTGTAGCTATAATAATTGATTCATGGATACCTACTTGGGAACAAAAGTTGCCAATAACCCATGTTTTCTGGCAACGGCCCGAATAACTTCACGAGCGAAAACTATGTTGTCTGCTGCATTGCCACAGTCTGTGTAACCGAATGCGAATTCGAATTGACCGTGCCCAGCTTCTGCATGTATCTACAAGAATTCGGGGTATAATATAATTGAAATCTAATTGGTTATTTAATTTAGAAACAATTATCTGGTGCCAGCATGGAGTAAACCCATCTGTCCAACATGCCTAGCTTGTTCCATTTAAGAATTGATATTATGTCAATGACGTATAAGTTTCTGACATACTAAGATGACTCCAAAAACCCTTACAGAATATTTGTATACCTGTTCCACTACAATATTCAGTAACTGAAGACAATCTGCAATTTCACCAAGTACAGGGAAAGCATCATCAACCGCAGCTGTGGAGCAGTAAGCAGTTGCATCAAATGGCACCCATTTTTCCTTTCCATCCCTTCAAGAGTTAAAAAAATGGCCATTGAACACATTTCTCTTACAAGTATTTAGAGTGATAAATGAGATAAAACAGTTACCCACTTACACTTGCACTCTCCGTAGCAGAAAGAACTCATTCTCAAATCCTGCATTCATCACCTGTAGAAGTAGTCCATAAGATTATAAAAAGACTAAAACGTTGTCAATAAAAGAAAATAAACAATACCAAGTTGAATTCTTCTTTCAAAATCTTTGAAACTCTCCGCAGTGTTTCTCTAGGACAATACTCCCACGGTGTGCCTGGTTTAAGGTGCATGTCAGCCAGAACCATCTCCTGTTGTTTTGCCCTGTGATGCAGATAGTGTAAATTAATGGTGAGAACATTAGAAGCACAATAGATTTATAATATAGAGTAATGATTGCTGACATACATTGAATAAACAAAAACTAAAACATAGATGTTACAAATAAGTCTAACAACAAAAATTAAAACACATGAAATCCATATCACAGTCCTTTCCTCCAGATCCCCAAACTAACCACCTGTTTGCTACAGATGCCCATGTTCTTGCCTGTGGAGAATTGAGGGTTTTTTGCATAGAAGAGCAAACCGTAAAGGGGAAAAAAATTTCGCATTGCCAAAGCAGGGAAAAGTGAACCAAATGATAAAGAGCAATTCTAGCTCTTTTGAAAGAGAAGAGAACTATCTCAAACAAAACTAATGATGGGTGTTAACGCCTAGGCATGCTACAGAAGAGGAGTTGCTCCAGCAGTTTATTGTACTTACCAATTAAACTGAACAGAACAAAGACGTGTATTAATCTGCATGAGATGCATGTGCAATTTCCAAATCAATGTAGTTGCCACAGAGTGAGCCTTTCATGATTACTTATTTGTGTAGTAAGTATGCACTTGGCTACATTCTCTTATTACTTGGAAAACTCAATTTCATTATTAAGTCCTACAATATAGGAAGATAACGAAATCTGAAGAATGAAAAAGTGAAAAGGAAAAAGTTGCCACATCGCGAAGGATGAAATTCCTTCATAGGAAACCCCTACCAAGGAATTAAACTTTTGGTTGATAGATCTGGAATAAGTCTGATCTCACCCACTCCACTTAGATTAGTTCCATCAGCAGGGCCATCCATATGTGAAGACATAGCCATAGATGCGCAAGTTAGTCCAACACCATTTTTTGTAACAACATCCTGGAAACGTTTTTGAGGCACCACCTGATTTAATAATCACACATTAGAAAAGAATGGTAGGCAATAAACAGAGACAACAACAGACCCAACATAATCATTTGGTATAAACTCTATAAAATCGAAGCAGAATGAATTATGTAAATCAAAGTAGCCAGGTACAGGACAGCTTTAATGTTTTTCTGCAATAATGTCAGTAACATGTTGTGTAGGCCTTTGTTCAGAAGAGCTATTGAGAAGCCGGGTGATTTTGATATACTGGTAGAAAAACTTTTAGGCGAGATACATGTAAGTAAGAAAGTTAAAGCAAGATTCTTACACGACATCTATGCTGTCCAGAAGCATCAACCCATATAATTCGAACAAATGCAGCAGACTGAGCAGAAGTATTAATGTCGAGCTGCACAGAGAGGGATGTGATGCCATTTGAATCAACAGAATTAGAAACAGCTTTAATCTTGTAGAAGTTTCTTGAATTTTCAGAAAACAAGTCTCTAACAGCCTGAATGGATTCAGGAACTGAAAGGTCTTCATTGATGCATGCATCACGCAGAACGGCAAATATAACCTCACGTGCTTTTTTTGCACCTGTTAAATTTCAGAAAGCACTAACCATGATGCCTGTGAATATTTTAGTTAAATGAATGCTTTAAAATGTTTGCTGACATGCCGAGGGATGTGATCAACAGATCATATAGTTCTTTTTCTAGAAAAGGAAATTGGATTGATTAAAACTTTGGTACATGTAATGAGGAATATAGTTGCATTGAGTTTATTTATAATGATGATAAATGGAGTTATAACACGAATTCCAACACTCACTACCTTTTTTCATCCATCAAGAGTTTAATAAGAGTTACAAATACCAACATCTCAGAAACAGGCATCATGCATTGACGAAACATTTAGTTCATACATACACTACTAGACATTTTTGGTAAACAGAAATATTCTCCCAACAAGCAAGGATCATTATTGTTAATCATAAACCAAGCCGTATGCTATTCAGATTATGTTTATTAGACTTATCGTTAGTCAGCAAAATATTCAATACTAAATTTATATGGCATGACATGGATCTACCAACCTAGGTAGAAGGCCTCCGGAAAACCACATGCATCAGTGCTGAACATCACCTGCCAATTGCTACATTTAGTTAGTATAAACTATATTTCCAGAGAAAATTAGCAAGGAGGGTCATTTTGGTTCACAAAATACATAAACTTCAATTTATTCTTTCATAGAAGTAGTACCGTAGTACTCCCTCCGTCCCACCTCAATTGTCCCACTTTCCTTTTTCGTCCGTCTCACCTCAATTGTCCCATTACTTAAAAAGGCAACTTTTTCACACTCAACAATAAAATATTAATTTCACTCAACTTACTTTACACTCACACTCCTTGGTTATTGTGCCCAAAGTCACCGGGACAATTCAGCCGGGACGGAGGGAGTATTGCATATGGTAAGTAGATAGATTCTAATATCCATGATGTTCACCTTGTTCATTGGCGCTAGCTCTAGGAGTTCTTTGACCGAGGAGAGCATCCCATGAAAGCTAAGTTTAGGCACTGCCAGCCCAAAATCCAGGTAAACCTATAATTAAAGATGTAAAATGTGACAGACAGGGTAAATGATCCAATTGAGAAAGCCTTTTGTCTAGGGTACAAACAAGAACGAATTCTGGACCTTACCTGTGGGTAGACAGAAGCTAAATATGATGCTTCTTTTGAAAAAGGGTATGAAGCATGCAATAGAACTATCCGGCACTTGCTGAATCGATTGTCCTCAAGAAGACTACGAAGATGAAGGGGGTTGGCCAGTCTTAGATCCAGATCTTTGTCTCCAAAACTAGAGAAAACAAAAAAAAATCATTAACCCCTACTTACCAATAAATGTAATAATGGGAATACATTAGTGAATGTTTGCAGTCAAGCTGAATCAAGCAGGATACTAAAGAAAATTATTTTTATATTAGCTCCCAGAAACCTTAGCACATACCATTTCAAGCAAATCTACCATTATGTGAAGCTATTATAGCGTAAGAGTTGAAACCATTGAACTTTGATGAACTAAGAAAGAAACTGCCGCATTACCCTGTATGTATCTGCAAGGGCAAGTCATAACATTGGGCAACCTCCAATGCACGGATGAAGATGTGATCAATAAAATTTTTGTTTGTGATTCGGACAGGCTTTCCAACTGGATGGAGAGACTATCAGAATACCACGCAATAGATGGCAATGCCTTAAATCCATTTATCCAAATCATACCTCGTAAAATATCACTAAGTCCCTCTTCAGCATCCTTTGCTGATACATCTGTATTAATTTCAAGTCCGCTGCGGTATGCAGCTATACTTTTAAAGCCTACAATTTTACCAGCTAGTGTAATAACTGATAAGGAGTCAACAAAACAAAGAAATTATTTTTTGTTTACAATTTAACATTTATGCCAGGATGGTTAAGTACAGTCGAAGGAATGAAAAGGATATGACTTCAAATTATCCAAGAACACTTTTGTGAACAAATCCAGTGTCCACGGGGCTCCATCTGGGCTTCCCTAATCACGATTCAAAGGGAAAAGACACACAAATGCTAATAAGTAATAGATAAAGGAATTCATAAAATAAACAACTGGTATAATGATCCATGGTTTGCATGGAATAGAAATATAGAAGACCCAAAACGTGGATAAAAAATATACAATCATGCAATGAAAACTATTTTTCTTATGTAAATTCTCCTGAATTCAATTAACTCAATATAGAAAAGTATTTGATATTCATATGCAGTAGGTAAAAAATATATAGATTTATTCCGGGAATAATACAATAAGAAACCACTTGGATTGGAATGTCTCACCTCATTGAGAATCTTCTCAGCTACAGTTTCTATTCTCAATATTCTACCAACAAATGGAAAAAATTTCTTGTGCCACTCAATGTTGTGCATTTTGTCCAACTCTAGTCCATCATCAATTAACACAGCTGAGATTCGGGCAGCTTTGAGGCATTTAGTAGTCACCGAATCCACTCCACAGCTGGACCGGTATTCTTGAACAAGATCAAAGGATGATTTGCAGCCATAAAGTTCGGCAATTTCTTTCAAGCTTCTCTGAAAATATAAACTACGGAATTGTGACTGAAACTTCTCAATCTATCAGTTGGCAAAGAAGATGTTTCAGAAAAGACATTTTTGCAGAGCTTGGACTGATACTTGGCCTACCTAAAAAAAACTAGATCATAAGTGTGAGTTGGTACAGGAAAGTTTTAACCAAATTGTTGCGTCAAGACCCATGGAAGTCCAAGTTTCAGCATGTGTTACGCAATTGCATGAAATTAAAAAAAAAATGTAGTATGATCTATTAGATCCATCAAACTAAAATGAGATAAATTCGTTTATTTTCTTTATAGGGATATAACTTTTAAGGCTGTTCATCTGACTCAGTAATTAGTTGGCATATAGCATACTCACCAATTTATGAATTTCTCAAGATTTTAAGAAGAAATGACAAAACACTAATATTCTTTTATTAAAGCATGAAAAAGCGCCTCTATCTGTTGGTCCAAAGAAGGCAATATAAGAAAAAGAAAACACCCCAAGAACTTATGGAGACCTGATGTGACACAACAAGTTTTTTCGTGGACAAAACCAAAAAAATTATAAAAGTGAAGACACAGTTAATTGGAGTTGGTAAATGCAGTATCGTGTTCTTAATAGCACATTCAGTTTCCATTAAAAGCCTAACATATAACTCAGGTGTGCCGCATTTGCACCACATTTATTACCGATCAATGGAACCTCGATTATGTACACCCAATCAATGCAATGAGTGCAAGTTCAGCTGTACCAACAACTTATACATTCATAGAGTTAACTTCAAGTCTTCAACCTTGAAAATTAAAATTGTGAAATAGCATTCACCGTATAAGTTATAAGTGTGTTCTTATCAATTATGACATAAAGCAATCAAACCACATGGCTCGCAGCCGCAATTATTTCCTCCATCGTCCATTTACATCCATATCTTCTCTCAACTTCGCCTCATTAAAGATATCTCATAATCGCTTCTTCAAAGTTTAGATGCTAAGAGAGATATCGTGTACGAACTATGAGCAACGCACACTGTCTTCTACGAAGTCAAGCGAGGTTGGGTGGTATATAGTTGAGAAATCATCTCAAACAGAGCAGAGGTAATCCGATCAGAAATGGCAAAGTTGATAAGGTTCTAACTCTCACCTTGAAATGAATGGTGTGGGGCACATCAGATGAAGCGTCGCCGGTGGCCTCGGAAAAGCAGGAGAGGAAGGGGAAGGTGGAGTCCAACGCGACGATGTTGTGCGCGTGCGCATCCACCAGCTCCGCCGTCTCCACCGCCGCCTTCAATGCCGCATATCTATCCATTCTGCGTCTCTCTCGATTCGGGCGAGTGTGTGTCGGTTGATTCAAAGTGGCGGCAAATTTTGGGCGAGGACGCCAACAACTCTAGTCAGAGCTCATTTATCACAATATCACATCGAAATTAATTACTGGTAAAATATTCAACGGGAGGAGTGAATGCTTCCGATAAGTCCAACTCAAGAAATCTTTTTTTTTATTTCATGTGGTCTCCACTTCTCTTAAGAGGTCGTTAATTCAACTCATGCCTACAAAATTAAGTCAATGATATTTCATTTGTATTAATTATCAAGCCGGCCAAATACACGAATATAAATAAAATTAGGGTAAATAGAGGATAATACCTTAAATTAAAGTTTTTGGAAAAATATTTCAATTTAATTATTTTCGTTAGTTAAAATATTATAATTTTTACTTTCATTTATGAACTATACCAAAAAATATTAACATCGTTAATTTGTGATGATTCAGCCGTTAAATATTACGTGGCATCACATGTGGCACCCACGTGGCAAATCAACATGTGATAATACCATAATCGGAATTATACCAAACCAATTAACACCGATCATGTTAATTGATATGTTTGTTTCAAGATAATTATTAATTCTTAATCCAAATAATATCGAGAGTAATGTATAATTCTTAAAATAATTCTTAATCATGTTAATTAATATACTATTCTTAAAATAATTATTAATCATGTTAATTAATAATATTGAGAGTCACTAATCCAAATTAATTCATTTACTTTTTATGTGTTAATATAGTCTAATCATGTATTAATCATCCAGATTGAGATCGTGCATATAACATTTGCAGCATAGTCACACACTCGAATGTTAATCATGTACTCTAATGTACGATATTTGTATGTTTTTTAAAGAAAATAGTGAATATTGATTGTTTAGCAAATAATATTTCAACAATCAAAATGAGTAGTCGGTGTTAATTCGTTTGGTATAATTCACAAGCGAAATTAAAGATTGGAGTATTTTTTCAAAAATATCAATAGATTAGGATATTATCACATGTTGATTTGCCACGTGGGTGCCACATGAGAAGCTACATGGGATGCCACGTGACATTTATCGGCTGACTCGTCACAAACTAACGGTGTTAATACATTTTGGTATAATTCATGCATTTTGGAAGTAAAGATTAAGGTATTTTTAACTAACGGAAATAGATTGTGGTATTTTTCCGAAAACTTCAATAGTTTAGGGTATTATCCCCTATTTACCCCATAAAATTATACACCCTCCGTCCCACTTAAATTATCACACTTACCAAATCCGGCATCCCAACCAAATTATCAGATTTTTAAAAAGACAATTTTTTCTCATTCAACAATGATAACTCATTCTACATTCACAATTCTTAATTTCTGTGTCGAAAAAAATGTGACAATTGACACGGGACCGAGGGAGTATATATTTTCTCAAATTTAATAGACGCTGTCAATTTTTTATAAAACATAATTAAAATTATTTAATTATTAATTCATATTACAGCAGAAATAAAATGAAGACACACCTCCAGTCATTAATGCTTAATTTCTATAGATAAACTTTAAAATTTCTTTAATTATCAGCAAGGTATTACGTGGTTATCATTTTTCTGTTTCAATGTCGTTGAAAGAAAATTCAATGAGATTATATATTGAAAATTGTACTTCCTCCGTCCCGCAGGAGTAGTCTCATTTCTTATTTTTGTTTGTCCCGTAAAATAGTTTCATTTTCCTAAAATGACAAATTTTTTCACACTCACCAATAAAATATTAATTCCACTACACTCACAAGTATTGATAATAGTGCCCAAGAGAAATGAAACTAATCCTGCGGAATGAAGGGAGTATTATTTATAAAAGTTGTAATATTAATTTAATAATTTCTCTCCACCAATTTTCAAAATAAAAATAACATGATAACCCCTTGATAATTCAAAATGTTTTGATTACGGTCAAATATAAATTATTAGGAAATTAATTAAAAATAAGGATAATACGAAAATATATCCTCATTTTTCACAAATTAGGGAAACATATCACAGGGTTTTAAAATTATGAAATTATATCCACAACTTTACTTATGTTAGAGAATTATATCATCATGCGCTGATTCATCTGTTAAGTGCTACGTGGTGTTGTCTCACCGCCACATGGCACCACATTAGCGCCATATGTCAATGATGTACTCCCTCATTCTCGGGTCATTAGTCACATTTGTTTTTGGCACAGTTATTAATATTTGTGTGTAGTGAAATTAATATTTCATTGGTGTGAGAAGATTTTTTTCCATTTTAGGAAATTAGACTAATTTCGCGGGACAGATGAAAATGAAAAATGGGACTAATGAGACGGGACAGAGAGATTATTATTTTTTAAAATATTTTTTTAATTTTAATTTAATTATTAACTTATTATTATTTTTATATCTTAATTTCTAAATAATATAGTATTTAATAATATTTATTTTATTTTTTCATGCAATTAAAGAATATTTATTTTTCATTAAAATATTTTTAAATAATAAAATTAAATATATTTAATAAGTGAATATTTATTTTTTTATTAAAATATTATTAAAAATAAATATATACATTTCTAATAATATTTTTGTTTTTCAACTAATTCTTTTATTTTTAATAATATTTTAATGAAGAAAATAAGAAATATATACTAATAATAATTTAAATAGTAATATTTTAAATAAAAAACAAAAATATTATTGAAAAGACTAAAATACAAAATATATTAATAATTATTAGAAGATATTAAAAAATAAAAAATATATATTTAAAATTAAAATGACATGTCATTTCCACATGGCACTGATGTGGCGCCATGTGCCAGTGAGTTAACGCCAAATCATCATCGCGTGGCACTTAACGGATGAGTCAGTTAATGAAAATATAATTCCTAACAGAAGTAAAGTTAGGATATAGTTTCTAACTTTAAAATCCTCAGATATATTTCTTTAATTTGTGAAAGATGATGATATATTTTCCTATTATCACTTAATAATATTAGAACTGTTAAGGACGTATCTTTAATTTGAATTGTTAAGGTTTGTTTTTTTTTTTTTTTTT
>JAPKLW010009676.1:0-12003 GCA_026898455.1 Plectranthus barbatus | reverse complement strand
CTGATCAATTTCATCCACACATGGTTGCTGAATTCTATGCTAGGGCAATTATGAGTGATGATCAGAAGTCATTCAAGACGTGTGTATATGGGAATATTATAGAAGTTAATGCCGAGTTGCTGTCTCGTACTTTTGGACTTCGAAACTTTGGAACCAAAATCTCTCAGTATAAGGTGAATGATATATCCGAAATGGAAAGGAGGTGGAACCACTGGAAGAAGTCAGGAGAAAAAGGGCAACCGAGTACGTTTAAGGTTAACACCTCGATCAACACCTTGACAGAGGAATACAAACTACTTGCAGAGATTGTGATAAAGATGCTCCAGTGCGATGCTGGTTCATACTCGGAGCTCTCTGCTAAGAAGTATGCCGTGATGATGGCATTAAACGATAATGTTAAAGGGAATTGGGCAGAGTTCATTTTTGAACGATGGGCAGAGCATGCCAAGAAGAATGCTCACATGGAAATCGATGGAACATTCTCCTCGAATGTAAACTTTGGGCTGAAGATTAGTAAATTCTTGGAGATTTTGTTTACCAACACAGGCGTGGATCGTGGAGTTGCACTCCTTTCCACAGACTACATTCCTGTCACAAGACACAAGCCTAAGCCGGTCAATACTAGAAATCCTAGGAAGTTAACCGGGAAATCCAATGTGGACAAGGCTAAACCAACATCCTCAGAGGAACCAGATGAAGCAAGTTTAGCAGTATCCACACTCCAACACTCCATTCCCATAACAGAAGTAGAATTAGCAGTGTTGAAGAGGAATGCAGAAACAGATCAGTGTTTCAAAAATCTTGAGGAAATTGAGAAATTAGGAAACCTACCAGTTGATCAGATCAACGATATCATGACCTTGAAGGAAGCAGAACCGCTTACAACTACTCTTGGGGCACTGGCTTTACCCATTCAACCAAACAAGAGAACAACCACAACTCCTCCTGTGACTAAGGCAAAGAAAAAGACCAGGAGAAAGTTAGAACTACTTACTGATAAAGAAGCATTAGAGAAAGCAGAAGCAGAAAGCAAGACTGCGAAAGCTGTTGAAAGAACTATTACAGCAGATAAGGACTCCACAGAGAGTGTTACTGAGGACACCGCTGATCCAGATTACATGCCTAAGTCTCTCAGAATTGTAGAAGAGCGCAGTCCGGAAACAAGGAAAGCAAAGAGAAAGCGCATAACTACTCTAAAGGAACTCGAGAAAAGAGATAACTACTCTAAAGGAACTCGAGAAAAGAGATTACCAAAAATTCATCAGTAACCTAACATTCGAAGGCAGAGACAGAAACTTCGAACGAGTCAAATCCGCTGCTGAAGAATTTATGGCCCAGAAGCGCGCTGCTAAGCAGACCCAATTGGAAGCACAGCCTATCCAGCAAAGGGAAAGCACCATAGGAGAAGCAGTGCACGAGGAACAATCACCAGCAGTGACGACTGTTGCTGAAGGAAATCCAACTCCAGCAGAAGACGAGGGAACGGCAGACCTTCCAGCAGATATCACCATGATGAATGATGATGAAGCTCTTGCTGATGAACTACAACGCCTAGAAGACGAAGCCAAAAAGCGAGGAAAAGGGAAAGCTGCTTCAGAAGAGGAACCCATTCTCAATACCTCCTCTGAATCACAGATAAACCTAGCAGAAGAAGGACTATCAGATAAAGCATTCTCACAATTATGGAGGTCTGGAGCTTTCACTGATGCAGAATCGAGTAGAGGAAGAGATACTGAAGAACAGGTCGATTCACTACTTCATGATTCACAGCCGCCTGTCGAAGAGAACGATTCTCTGCTCTCTGATCTTGAATCATCTTGCATTTCTGAATCTGATGGAGAATCTGAGGAGATTTTTAATGCCAAATACCTGAGGAAGGTACCATCTGGATCAGACACTCCTCTCCGAGTACCTCTCAATGGGCTGCCTGGACCACGTTATCATCTACGACGAATCAGTCAATGGTGTGCAACGGTCTACCCTGAAGAAAGGTCCAACTCAGATCTCACCCCTATGGCTAAAGAGATCGAATTGTTCATGCAATCCGAAACAGAAAGAGCCATTGCTGATTTATTCCATACAGAATTGGATGAATCAACATCGGAAGGACGCTTGTTAGCAGAAGAATTCCGACGATGGAAGAAGTGTGACTATATTATGCATCAACTCTGTTTTGAAGAGAAAGCACTGGTTTTTGCTGCTAAGGGATTGAACTTCTGGAGACGTGAGGAACGCTGGTGTTTTGATTGGATTGATCAAGTTCCGGGGATGAAACAGTTCTCAGATAAACAGGTGATATGTAGACTTCAAATCATCCGAGAACACCGTTTTCTCTCAAAGACTGCGGGGCTACCTAGATCCACCTTCGTACCCGACGGATACTCTGATGCCAGGGTTGAACTGTCAAAGCGTTAAGCAAGAGCTGCTGTCGATTACAGGAAACGACAGATGGAGTATAAAATTCAACAGGCAGAAAAACTCAAAGCTCGAATAGCGGCACAGGCCACTGAGCGTGCTGTTCTGGAATTTGATTACCGCGATATGCAGTTGGCTAAGTTCCTGAACATTGATATTCATGACATAGTGAAGGAAGCTCAGAAAGCTGAAGCTTAGATTGTCCAGGAGACCGCACAAATTCTGGATGCTGCTAATCGGATAATGCATGAGGAATTATGCTATCAGGAGTATGTTGCTGCGAGTACTAATCACACACAGCAACCATCTATTCCAACGAGTCAAGAACTCGTTACGACTACTTCCTTCAATGCCACTCCCATAGCCTCACTACAGATACCCCTTCCATTGACTGCGGAAATAGCTGAAGCCTTCAACTCTTATTTACAAACAGCCATTGATGGAAGAGTAGAAGTAGCTACCACGCATCTGAGAAGAGAAGTTGATGAGATACGGAGAGATATATCTCATGTACAATCAGAGATCGCTGAAAACAAGTTGGCTATTTCTGAGAATAGGACAAGTCTTGAGGTTGTTCGAAAGGATTTAGCAGACACCAGGACTACTCTAAAAGACACGGTTGTGGCCTATGGTACAAACTTTTTGGCTGCAATCAAAGAGGGGGAAGAAAGAAGAAAGGCTGACCAGGAAAGAAGAAAGAAAAATGATGAGGAATTAGCCACAAGGAAAGAGGAAATAAGGAGAAAAGAAGAAGAAGCGAAGGAGGAATTAAGACGAAAAGAACTTGAAGCTCAATTAGAATTGCAAAGAAAGGAACATGAAGCTAAATTAGAATTGCAAAGAAAAGAACATGAACTTCAACTACAAAAGATTGCTATGGAGCAGGAGAAGCTGGCTAAAGAACTGGAGCGTGAGGCTGCTGAAAGAGAGACAGGAGCAGCTCTTCTTGAGAACTTCATGAAATTCACCATGGAGAAGGCTGCTGATATCCAGAAGAACAATTCAGCGGACAGTGAAAAAGACAAGCCAGCACCCGGCTCATGAATGTAAAGGTCAAATCTTTTCATCATCTCTTACTTTCTGAATCCAATTTGTACTTAAACTTGCAATATCATATATAAAATTGGATCAGACTTAGACAAAATCTCTTTGTCCACCTCTGAATTTTACTGGTGTGCTCTAGTTGACCTACACTTCTGGTGTACTCAACAAATTTGCATGTGGACATGAAGATTATATTTTGATTAATGAATGCTTGCTGATTTGATGAGTGCTAGAATTTCTAGCATATTGCTTTGTTACAAACATTTACTTATATTTAATCGAGAAATATTCCCCAGCACCTGTTGAGGGGGAATTTAACTTCAAACATTTCTGTTGCTTCAACCTAATTGGAAAAACTTTGTGTCAGATTGATAGAATAGCATAGATTTGTAAAACACAGACATTCTTCCACTTATGGTCAGCAGATGATAGTAAGCTTTGATCGCACCAAAAAGGGGGAAATTGTTGGGAATTATCCCTAAAATCTCCCTTAGGACTTGTTTGTAAAAGGTTTTGTTGGATCAAACCTTATTTAGTTGGTCGATCATTTGCCGAAATCTAGAGAGTCTAGCACACTTTGTAAAGTCCTGTATAAGTTGTACATTGAGTTGTAATAGACTAGTGTGCTGAGAAGAATTCCTAGCAGACACATAGAAGATGATATCATCATTCAACTTACAAACTGCTAGAGAAGCAAGCCAACAAAGGATCACTAGCAAATGGCTGAACGCTCGCTAGACAGAATGCTAAGGAGTTAGCATTCGAATCCTTCAGCAATAAAAAAAGAATCGCAAACGACGGAAGTCAAAGGATCACAAGGAATATATTTCTAGCAGATTCGAGCTTAGCAAAGCAAAAGAATCAAATCTGAAGCTGGACTGCGACTCTGACAAAAAGCTCACACAAAGGACGAGACCTTCCCAAAGTAGTTAAGGAAGTACAAGTCAAAGACAAAAGCGACTGTCATAAAATAAACACTCTCGGATCAAGGAGCCATTGAGTCTAACGGATATGGAGATTCAAAGTTTGAATCTCCATCTATAAAAGACAGGTCTGAAAGCTGAGAGTACTACTGCTTCAATCACTACCTACATTCGCAAACTACACAAGTGTGAGATTCTTTTGACAAAGCGAACAAGTGAAAAGTAGTCAGTTGAGAGCTCGTGATAAAAAGCACATTCAAAGCCCTCAACAACCCAGAGTGTCCTCTCATTGAATATCTGACACTCATCCTTGAAGATTCTTGAAGTTCCATTAAGAATCTTCAATCATTGGGATAATCTCCTTACTAGGAGTATCCAACAGTCATTCTTGAAAGAGATTGACTCTGACGGGCGTTAGCCACATTTTTATTGAGATCAGGTGCAAACTATAACAACATCATTAGCGAAGGACAAGTTTTACGAAGGTGTGCCCTTGACTTGGCCGGAGCTGTGTTCGGAAAAGTGCAAAGTATCGGAGGATAGCTGTGCTGTGGCCGGTTCGAAAGTTCACCGCCTACTGCAAGTATTGGCGAATCCTTGTACTGATTGTATACTTTTCTAGTGAAATTCTTAGCATTTTGGCTAAGGAGTGGACGTAGATCTATTTGGATCGAACCACTATAAAATCTCGCGTTCATTTACTGTTTTATCACTTTACTGTTTAGAGTTGATTTGAAACCTAGTATCATAGTTGCTAGTGTATATCTGAAAATACATCTAAGTGACAACTTGAGCTAACTAACAATTTGAATACAATAAAGGTATAAGTGTAAGTGACGTATAATTATTCCGCTGCATTTCGTGTTAAGTTATCAACACGACGACTCTGACATTTAAGGACCAACAACTGAAATCATGCAAGAAAAAGGAAAAAGGAAAGCAAGCAGCTCATTTACTCATTCTCTCTCTCTCTCGCAGTTCCCAACCCCAACCCCAAACCCCGTCGGATTCCTCCCCATTTTCCAGCCAAACCACCGCGATTCAGCCTTCGACTATAAAAGACCGATTAAAGTACACGGCGAGATCTTTCTAAAGAGTACTCATAAGCGCAATATGGTTGAGAAATGCGGGAGATACGATTGTGATAATAGAGGTTGTTGGTAAGTGCCGCTGCCGTAAAACTGCTTCGTGCCTCCATCTTTATTCGCATTTTTCAGGCAGATCAGGAGAGAATCGGACCTCGATTTCTAAATACCAAATGAAGATCGTGCTTCAAGGTTTCTATAGAACCTGGAATCATCCAATTCCACCGAGTATTGAGTTACGGCACCATTTACAGGCCTCGTTGGTATGTTTTTCTGATTCCGTAACCTTCGTTGAAACTTCGATTAAACGTTGATGGATCCGTGTTTGAGCTGTATATTCTAGTTCCCCATGTTATTAGGAATATTTTCGTTATCTTGGATCATCACCCCACCCGCCCGATCGCCGGAAAGCACCGTGGACCGCAATTGTTGAAGGTGAGGGTTTCCACCTTCCTTCTTCACCAAGTTCTTGCATTCCACCCGTTTAATTCACGATCTAAGTGTGTATTTAGCAGGATTGTTCCTTAACATGTTTAGATGCTTGGGTGATGTTGTGGGGGCTTGGGATGGCCGGGAAATGGCTGGGGAAGGTTTACCGTCGCGTCTGCGAGGAAGGGCACCAGGGGAGCTGCTGTGTCGATTGACAAAAAAGCTGTGTCGGTCGACACAAATCTGTGTTGGTCGATATGGCCTGTGTCGGTCGACACAGACTGCTCTGCCCTCTTTTCATGTTGATTTTTCGACCCTTATTTGATCCGATACTTCATATCTTTGATAGTTAAGCTCAAGTATTGTCATAAAGGAATGTTATAAACATGTTCATACACTTGAATAAGATTTCTAAGATTGTTAAATACTCGAGTCAATATTTCCAATTTGAATACAAAATTGACTGTTTACTAAGTAAACAAATTACAAACTTGATGATTCTTTAACCATGGTTTGGTAAACCTATATAAACATGATTAGATGAGTCACATGCTCATATTGAGGTACAAATGTTATATGTTGGGTTGTTGGTTCGTGTCAGTCAGTTAGTCGGATATATTAGTCAGTCATAAGATCTGAGATTTACCTTTATCATCAGTTCAAGCACTGATAATGACACGTTAGATGATCCACCTAATTTGTTATATTTTCTTGTACTATCAATTGAAGGAAATACAGGGTGACAAGGGAGTTTTCAAACACAAACTTGCTTACTTACGCTTAAACATCTGTAAGCTGTCAAGGTGGGGACTATTTTTTGTAAAAATCAAAATGCCTTTTGAGCTATAAGCTCTGTTTTCTGAAAAACATGCAAAATATTTTGTTTTAAATCGATTATCTATGCCAAACTGTTTGATTTCATATCTGTTCCTCTGGTCAACCGTAGTTGACCAGGGATATTTGGTTTAACTAGGACAGAACCAGGTTTCGTAGGAATCCTGAGCCAAGACTCTTAAACCCTGGGGGCATTGATCCTCCTTCATCTCGAGCCAAGCTTAGACTTGGTCACTCAATGGAGTATTGATACCTTCGAAGATATAAGGAGAGACACACGTTGTGTCTTAAATTGATCGTGGTTTCAATACTGCGGGTTCTGAGACCTGTGCACTAAATGATGACAGTAGGTCAAGTGGTTCGGCCATTCCCAATTGTTCATCGTGATACGGAAGTAGGCCAACTTCCAATCACACAACGGTAAAACAGATATTGATTTCATTTGAGTGAATCTGCATGGAGTGATAAAAATGTTTTGGATAAACACGGCAAATGTTTTTATTAAAACCCCGTGTCTTATCTGTGTGTGGCATAACATTCATATCTATAAATGTATGTTTTCGGGCTTGTCTCCACAGGGTACCTTAGTACTCAGCCCCTCACATTATTTCTAAAATGCGCAGGTTAACAACAGCAATGCGGATGCAGAGGTGTAGAGGGCATGGCTTTCAGAGCAAGAACCTTGATCCTGAGAAATGCATCTTCATATGCATATCTCCACTGCGTAACTCTCTGCTGCAAGAAACTCTGATCTTATTTTCCTTCCCTGGTTGTGATAACAAATGAGAACCGAACTACTTGTTATTGTCATTTATTCGTACTCTTTGTATACGAGGTTGCATTCCTCGTTACAACTATGTTTATCCTAGTTTTGTTGTTAAATTCATTGGGTGTGGATCATTCTCTCTGCTTGTTTGTTCAAGTCTTTTGCTGTTTAAACCACCCAACTCACTGTAGCGCGCCCCTAAGTTGGGAAGGCGAACATGGGGTGTTACAGAAGTGGTTCTCAGAGCATCAGGCTGTGCCTTTTCCTTGTCTCTGGTTACCAGGACTTCTCTTGTTTCAGAAGTCTATTGTGAAATAACAGTCTTGTCATGCCCTACACCCCATTCCATCATGCAAAACCCGCAAGGTAACATTTTGAAAGTTGCATTAAACTGTTTGAGTGGCCTTGTACACTCCATAACCTCATGATTGAAAACGATTTCCAAATGTCAAGCACATTTTGTTGATCATCATAAATCGTTTTGAACGTTTTGTTCACTGATATATTATCATGATCATGATGATTGAAAACTTTTAAATGCTCACCATTTACTCACGTGTTAGCGTATAACTTGATATTCGCTAACCTTGCTTGATTTGTCTAACCATGAGTATACCTCTCGTTAGCCTATCTTGTCGTTGATTGTTCTGTCTTGTATTAGAGCCGAGCTCATTCTGACATTTCTTGGCATATGCTCTTGCTACTTTATTGCTTGACTTTTACACTGTTGGAAAACTCATGCAACTTGTTGATTTTCGCAAATTGATTATGAAAAATGATTTCATATGTTCAATTGATTGAAATTTTTTTGACTTGTGGGTATTGTTGGTAAGTGTTTGAAAGCTTGTTGAACCCTGTACAGGAAATTTTACGTGCTTAGCTTGTGAAGACTAGAGTAAGGTGGATCAGGTTAGATGACTGGCATAGTTGCTATAACTCATTGAGAGTAGGTATGTTTGTGCATAAGAGCGGCAACATTTGAATCAAGTGTGAATTCGTAATACGAGCCTAGTATGAGTAGGAACGATGTGCGGATCACTACTCACGAGCGTAAGAATGAATCGTGCATGAAATGCACTAATTGTGAAGATAATGTTAGTATGCGATCAAACCATACTATATCGATAATATTTGTCTCTTTGATTATGAATCTTATGGCTTATAGGTGCGCAATTGCTTTGCGTAGCACCAAGTGCGAAGTACTTGAAAATGATCATGACCCTGTGAAGTGATAATGCGAAGCATTACTTGACGAGAACTTAGAATTGCTATGACGAGACATGCTCCGTTCATGAGAACATAGACGAACTAGTTAAGTTCTTTTTCTACTTAGTAGAATTCCTTATAGACAAGCATAGTAGATGGGCAAGCTCGCGATCATTTCAAATTCCATCGCACCTGATCGAGTGGAAGCTTGATTTCCATTTTTTCAATAACCACTTTTACATTATCATCATTTCTATGTACATAAAATAAATTAACAATCTTAACCATATTTGGCAACATAATATTAGATGTAGGATAAAAAGAACCCGACATTATAGTACTCACATTATTAAACATTTGTAAAAGTGGAGCTAGTACATCAATAATCTCCCAATTTGAATCCGTAATTAAATTTATTTTCCCATTGCTTTCTTCTTTTATAAAACATGTGATTATTATAGCATAAGGCTTGGCTTCCATCAGCATTCTATTGGTTGAAGACCATATAGTTTTCACATCTAGATAAGGAATTTTAAAAGTCATTTTTGCATTTTTTTTACCACTTTTCCCATATTTTTTTAAGTCTAAAAGAAGATGAGGTAATAAATGACAAGCAATTTCTTATAAGATCAACATGAGGTTTCACAATCTCTATTCCATCATTCACACAAAGATGAAGAATATGGTAAACACAACGAACATGAAAAAATTTAGAATCAAACATTGGCTTCATAAATTCACTTAAAAGTTCCATAGCTCTATGATTATTAGAAGCATTATCTAATGAAATAGACATAATTTATCATTTATTTCCCAATAATTTAAGTAACTCTTAATAGCTTGGTATATAGACAATCCATCATGTGGATGCTCGAGTAAAGAAAATTCAATAATTCTTTTCTCAAACATCAAATTCTCATTTATCCAATGTGCGGTAACACAACAACAGTGTAATGATCCTGTTCCTAGCCATAAATCCGTTGTGAATGAAATCTTAGAAGCAATGTTGTAAAAATCGGCGCCTAGGACCGCCTAGGCGCGATTAATCGGTAATCGGTGGCCTACCGCCCCGATAAATGCAAAATCGGACATGAAAACCGGTTTTATTTTATGCAGTGATTAATCGCCGATTAATCGGTCTAGGCGGATTAATCGGATCGGATTAATCGGATTAGTCGGATTAATTGGATTAATCGGCTTATTAATCGGTAAAAATCGGCTGGAATGAATTTCTATTGCAAATTCAGTTTTTAAATTTTAATATTCAAAAAATACAAATTAAAAAATATTTAAAAACTAAAAACATAAAAATATAAAATTAAAATAAAGTGTAACCTAATTTTATTCCCAAATTTCCCAACCAAAACCAAATTCACGATTCTCCTCAATCCTAGCCGCAGCCCGCACGCCAATTCTCCTCCACCCACTGCCCGTCGCCGCCCGCCGCCGCCAGTCATCGCTTCTACTCCTCCACCCACAGGCCACAGCCCTCATCCTCCACTCTGTTCGAACATCGAACGCGATCTATTCTGCGACTATTGTTGCAGCTCGACGACAAGGTGAACTGCTGCTGGCCGACAGAACGACGACAGCTCGCTCCCCACCGGCCACTCCCTCCCCACCGGCGACTTGCTCGCCACCTGCCAAGTTTTTTGCTGCTGCCTGCCTGGTCCTGCAGAGTCGCTGATTGCACAGCTTCCATCCAAAGGTAAGTTCTTCTTTGTTGGGAAATCTGTCTAAGGTTTCCTCCCCCAGTAGCTTACTTGTTTAGATTATAGTTTTGGTGGATCAAATCCTAAGTCCTACCAGCGTCAGTTGTCTCTACATAGCTCTAGATCTGGTCTTAAATGTAAAGTCCTGTTTAGGTCTATTGAGTTGTAAGTCGCAGCTGATCAAAGACTCATGCTGACACTGTTCACCAGCATGAGAAATGCTTACCACTGGCTACTGTTCACCAGTTGGGAAAAGTTTCATCAGCAGGCGGCTGACAAAGACTCGTGCTGACACTGTTCACCAGCGGTGAGAAGCGCTTATGACTGGGTACTGTTCACCAGTTGGGAAGGGTTTCATCAGCAGGCGGCTGACAAACCTTACCAGGGGAATGCGTGTTCCTACTTACACTATTCACCAGCGGTGATTTCACCAGTCATGGGAGATTCCAAGAAGAATTAACATCCAGACATTTGGTAGACTTTGATGATGCCAGGGCATGTCACCAGCAGAGACTGCCAGCACAAGATCACCAGTATGATCTACCAGTCAGATGTTACCAGCAGAATTCCAGATTCTCTCTCCCAGCGCCGTAGAGACAAAAAGAAGATTCTCTGAGGAATCGACTGACAAAGGATGACTTTAAGGAAGGATAACTTAAAGTCTATCAGTCACAAGACGCCAGTCTTATTCCTCGGACTGACAGAAAGAGCCGTTCTGACACAAAGAGATCTGTGTCAGATAAAGCGGTCAAAGGTATGGGTCCTTTCCGGAAAAGCATACCTGCCGCCGTCAGAAGGACATCCGAGGTCTGACACCTTTCCGGATGCGTCCAAACGGCTAGAAAGTTTGAATCGGTTCCTGCGGCTATAAATACGTCGCAACCACCAACATTCAAACATTAGATTCCACGAGCCATTGATTCCACGATTCCATTCATCTGCTCAACCACCGAAAGAACTGATATTACTGCAAAATCGCATAAAGTACTTTCGAGGCTTTTCATAAAGCTTTCCGTGTGTTGATTTATCAAACACGAGACTTCAAGCTCTAAGCTTGTAAGTTAAAGATCTCACTTGGTGTTCTTTCTCCTTCGAGAGAGTTCACAGCAGCTCCTGTGCTTACCAGCACTTGAGTTATTACGGGCATTCTGCCGTAGAGACTGTTACGTTCTTGGGAGAACTAAAACCCCTAGCTAGCTGTGGAGGTTGAAGTGACGTGCTCGCACTCCATTAGCTGTGAAGAGTTGAAGAAGGATCCAGGACCGGGAGCGGTTGATCTAGTGAACTGGTGGACGAGGTATTCACCAGCTAGAGATAGATCGTAGGAGACCTGTACCTGATTACTCTTAGTGGAATTTCCAGTGCTTCGACTGGAGAGTGGACGTAGATCGATTGATCGAACCACTATAAAAATCCTTTGTTATTTATCAGCTTTCTGTCTTTCATTCATATTTTAAACCCAGCACTCAAGTGCTGGAGTATATCTTGAAACTGATATATAACTGTGCAAACAAGGCTAAATATTCTAAGTTTTGAATCACCAGCTGACAGATCTCAGTTGTCAGCTGTGTACTGAGTAATCAGCACCA
>JAPKLW010009675.1:0-12007 GCA_026898455.1 Plectranthus barbatus | reverse complement strand
TGTTCGTCGGGGAATGTCTCTCGAATTGTCAATTGCTGATCGTCCCCCTTGACTGGCTCGAGTCTCGACAAATGATCGGCGATGACGTTCTCGCTTCCCTTTCTGTCCTTGATCTCCAAGTCGAACTCTTGCAACAACAGAATCCACCGAATCAGTCTGGGCTTGGTATCTTGTTTTGCAAACAAGTACTTGATTGCTGCATGGTCGGTGTAGACAATTGTTTTTGAGCCTATCAGATAAGGCCAGAACTTGTCGAACGCGTACACCACTGCAAGCATCTCCTTTTCTGTCGTGGTGTAGTTGCATTGAGCTGGATTCATACTTTTGCTAGCATATTGGATCACATGGAAGAGTCTTCCTTTCATTTGGCCCAGAGCTGCTCCAACAGCATAATCGCTGGCGTCGCACATCAATGTGAAAGGCTCATCCCAATCTGGTGCAGTCAGGACTGGTGCAGTTACCAGTGCTTCTTTCAATTTCTCGAACGCTTTCAGGCATTCTTCATCAAACACGAAGGACACATCCTTCTCCAACAAGTTGCACAGTGGCCGGGATACCTTTGAGAAGTCTTTGATGAACCTCCTATAGAATCCTGCATGACCTAGGAAACTTCAGACGGCTTTGACATTTGTTGGTGGTGGCATCTTCTCAATGGCTATCACTTTGGCTTGATCTACCTCCAATCCTTCGGCTGACACTCGATGTCCCAACACGATTCCTTCCCTCACCATGAAATGGCACTTCTCCCAATTGAGGCATAGATTTGTCTCGGTGCATCTCTTGAGTACAGTAGCCAAATTCTGCAAACAGACATCATATGAGCTACCAAAAACCGAGAAGTCATCCATGAATACCTCCATGATGTCCTCGACCAAGTCATGGAAGATGGCAGTCATGCATCTCTAGAAGGTGGCCGGCGCATTGCATAGTCCAAAGGGCATCCGTCGGTAGGCGAATACTCCATATGGACAGGTGAATGTCGTCTTGTGTTGATCTTCTGGCGCCACAGCTATTTGATTGTACCCTGAGTAACCATCAAGAAAGCAGTAAAAAGGATAACCAGATAATCTATCTAGCATTTGATCAATGAATGGAAGAGGGTAATGATCCTTGCACGTGGCGGAGTTTAAGGCTCGATAGTCAATGCAGACTCACCATCCCGTGACCGGTCTTTGTGCTACTTCCTCTCCATCATCGTTCTTCACAATTTGCATTCCTCCTTTCTTGGCTACTACTTGTGTCGGGCTTACCCACTTGCTGTCGGAAATTGGGTAGATCATGCCATGGTCAAGGAGTTTGAGAACCTCCTTCTTGACAGCCTCTTGCATGATAGGATTCAGACGTCGTTGTGCTTGTCTCTTTGGTTTCGCATCCTCTTCAAGGATGATCTTGTGCATGCACAGCGAAGGACTGATCCCTTTGATGTCTCCCAAGGTCCATCCAATGGCGGACTTGTATGTTCGCAAAACTCGCAGCAGCTTGTCAAGTTCCCCCTGTGAAAGATAAGCAGAAATGATAAAGGGTAAGTGTTGTCTGAGCCTAGGAATGCGTACCTGAGATGTGCTGGGAGTGTCTTGAGCTCCAGAATGGGTGGATTGGAGCTGGAGATCGGTTGTCCTGGGTTTCCGTCGACCGACGAGGGGTCTTCGTCGATCGACGAAGGTGTGATCTTGGCATCAATCGACGAGACTGCAGACTCGGTCGACGAAAGCTTCCTGAAACGGCTCGGCAGCGACTCTCTTTTGAGTTCTTTTTCTCGGGTAATTTCCTCGAACACATCTAGTTCCATGACTAGATTTAGGATCTCCTCAGTGGCTTCATCCAGATTTTCAGAAGAGGAGAGGGAATGTTGCAAACAGTTTTCCAGAAAATCCGCCTCACTTTTCAGACAAGTGAAGGGGAAGACATTACCGGGCTGAAGCAGTTGATCATGTGGCATTCTTCTGCATAACTTCCATCGTCGTGCTTCTGCATTGCCTTGTAGATTGAGAACATGACGGACTCATTGTTCACTCGGAACGTCAGCTTTCCGTCTCGGATGTCGATCAATGACCCTCCGGTTTTCAGAAACGGTCTTCCAAGAATTAGAGGAATATTTTGATCCTCCTCCATGTCAAGTACCACAAAATCGGCTGGGATTATGAAATCCTTGACCTTCACCAGCACATCTTCAACAATGCCCTTCGGATAGGAGACTGATCGATCAGCCATCTGCAGTGAGATCGTCGTGGGCTTGATGCTGCCGATCTTTAGCCGCTTGAAGATTGAAAGCGGCATCAGATTGATTGATGCCCCCAAGTCACAAAGAACTTTTCCGAAGGTCTCGCCTCCGATGATGCAAGAGATTGTGAAAGAACCAGGGTCCTCCCTTTTGATCGGCATCTTCTTTTGGATGATGGCGCTGCACTCTTCGAACAGGTTGACCGTCTCATGCTCCAAGAACGGTCTTTTCTGGGAGACCATGTCTTTCAGAAACTTGATGTATCCGGGCATCTCTTGAAGAGCTTCTACCAATGGAATGTTGATATGCACCTTCTTCATTGTCTCCAGAAATCGTGCATATCTTTCGTTCATCTTGGTTTTGGCAAACCGCTGCGGAAACGGCAGAGGCAGTTTCTTCATTGGTGGTTGAGGAGCAGTCGTCGACCGACGAGGTTCAGGCTCGGTCAATGCCTCTTTTGAGGACTCGTCGATCGACGAGGATGCTCCGTCGGTCGACGGAGCTTCATCTTTGGCGGTTTCTGCCTCCTCTTCGGCTTCTTCTTCATCTCGGGCGCCTTTTTCTGATTGTTCAGGCCCTTCATAGGTCTTGCCCCCTCTCAGAGTGATAGCATTTACTTGATTCCTCTGATTCTGATTCTTGGGATTGACCTGGGTGTTGCTCGTAAGTTGCCCCGGCTTGTGTTTGGTCCCAAGGGCATCGGCGATCTGACTGACTTGATTTTCAATGATCTGCACGTGCTTTTGCACCTGATCGACCTTTGTGTTCACCCCCGAAATCTCCTGCTTCAGCTTGGTTACAGTATCTGTGGAGCCTTCCATGAACTTAGCCAAAATCTCCTCGAGATTCGGCTTCTTCTTCTCCATCACTTCTCCGTTTTGTACGGTGAATCCTGGCGGTGGTTGTTCTGCAGCTTGTGGATTTGCATAAGAGAACCCAGGATGATTCCTTGCGTGATTGTAATTGTAGGGCTGGTTATTCTGTTGATTGTGGTGCTGGTAACCACCTCGATAGTTGTTCTGATAACCATTCCTCTGAACAAAATTCACGTCAGCATTGTTCTCCTCGATAGGCCCTTGCGCTGCTTCAACTGCAGCAACCATTTTTTCTTGCTACAGGTTAGCAAACTCTTCCCTGAGCTTTTTCAGCTCGGATGCCAAATCCGGTTGCTCGGCAACTTTTTCCACAGCTTTTTCCACCACTTTCTCTACAGCTTTCACCGGCCGAGTTCGGCTTGTAGACCACCGTTTAGTGTTGTTGGCCATCTTCTGGAAGAACTCCATGGCCTTTTTCCCACTTTTCGTCATGATGGTGTCTCCAAGTGTGGTGTCCACCAGTTTGGCTGTTTTGTCATTTAGCCCTTCATAGAATGCTTCAGCTTGTTCTCCCGGCGGAAAACCATGTCCGGGACAGGCTCTCAGTAGGTCCTTGAATCTATCCCATGTCTCGCTGAAGCTTTCATCAGGCCTTTGAGCGAACCTGATGATCTCTTTCCGCCTTTGCCGAATCACATTCAGAGGGAAGAAGTTCCCTAGAAACTCGTTTCTCAGTTCGGTCCACGTACTTATGCTTCCTTTGTCCAGTGCAGTGAACCATGACTGTGCCTTATCCCTCAGAGAGAATGCGAACAGACGCATTCGGATGGCACTCTTGCTGACTCCTCCAATTTTCACCGTATTGCAGAGCATGATGAACTTGTCCAAATGCGCATAAGGATCCTCGGTAGCTCTTCCTCCGAATTGGTTTTGTTGCACCATCTGTACCAATCCGGTCTTCAGTTCAAAATTGTTGGCATTGATGCCAATCTTGAAATCTGTCTCCTTGAACCGAGGTTTGTACCGGTTCTGCATGGCTTCTTCTTCCTCCTCCTCATCGTCAGACTCTTCTAGAGGAGGATCCTGATTGTCTTCCTCTCCATTGTCGGGATTGTCCTCAAACAGCGGGTTATGGCGAAGATCCCTTCCATTTGGATTGTTCCTCTCGAGGTCGTATTGTTGGATTTGCGCCCTCATAGCTTGGACTTCTTGGAGAAGCAAAGCTTGCTCCTCTGCAGTTAGGACTGGCGGAGGCGGTGGTACGTTATCTTCCATTGTGTGACCACTCGAACTTTCCTGAGCACGCTTGTTCTTTCGGATCTTTCTGCAAGTGGCTTCAATGTCCGGGTAATAGTAGAGTGGGTCCTTTCCTTTGGCTCGCGTGCTCATGCACTACCTGTACAGCAAAGGAGGTAGTGAGATACAACTGGAAAATAAAAACGAACGAACTGAAATTCTGAGAAGGAAAAACGAAGTCATCGATCGACGAGACATATCCGTCGATCGACGGAAGTAAAAGAGCTTCGTCGATCGAGGCTAAATAGCGTCGGTCGACGAGCAAAACAAAAATGCGAGAAAATTCAGAAAAATACGAAAATTACAGCCTAAAGCAATAATTCAATCACAGATTTAATAGTAAGATTAATTCTATTCTTTCCCCGGCAACGGCGCCAAAATTTGATCGCAATATTATTTAACTGCGACTTAGCAGAGCTAATAATACAGCGGCAAAGATAAAATTATCGATCCCACAGGGAAAGAAGTAACGAATAATCTTTAAGTACTAAATCAAGCGTTCTTGAAAGTATTGATTAGGAAAATCAGATGAAAAGGTTTTGGTTGTTTTGGAAATCTCAATCTTTGCAATCGAAAATTGAACAGGAAAATTAAAAAGCTTTTGAAGTCAAATAAGAGAAACACAGATCCCAGGGATATCTACCTATCAAGTATAACATGTATGAACAAATCGATTAATTCCCAATTTTAATTCCTCTTCGTAGTGAAACATCAGAAAAGTATTACGAACTTCTTTGTTTGACAATTCGTAAAGTAGATTAGTCAATTACCTATCTCCGTTCGGTCTCAAGATAAATTAACTAACTCCCAAGTTCTACAGATTTATTCCTACAATTAGTCTCCTTCAGTTACGACAAGAAATCAAATTATATTGTGAAAATCTCTTTCGATTGAAAACTATTACAGTTACGTCTCAAGTAATCAACTAGATAATCCTAATAAGTGATCAGCAAATCAAGATTATGAATAAGCACAGATTTCACAAACTACGAAGGGAAAGGGAAAATAATTCGATCAATCACAACATGCATACATTGATAGTTCGAAACCCTAGAATCTGAGAAGGGATTTAGCCACACATATTCAGATTAATATTCATCATAGAAAAATACAACCTGAATTGCATAAAAACTGGAATCCGAAAATCTTCTCGTAGGAACTTGTCTTCAAACTTAAAAACCCTAAGAATTCTTCAACTCTAATATTCTAATAATTGCTCTAACTCTCTCTCTCTCTAAAGTCGAAAATTACATGAATTTATAATGATGAAAGATGTATCTAGCAGTATCTAGAATTAGATATGCATCTATCTCCAAATCAGAGTAGAAACAGGATTCCCGCATGCGCGTCGACCGCTTCTGATCCTCGTCGATCGCTTCTCCATTTTCTGCCTCGTCGATCGCGTCTGAACAGCATCGGTCGATGAGGTCTTCTTTGCTTCGTCGACCGCTTGGCAATGACATGCCTCGTCGATTGACTAAGGGTCCTCGTCGATCGACGAGGTCTCGAACACTGGACCTGATTCCTCTATTTTTTCGACTAGAAACCTGCACGATTCATCAAACACGGCATTCCAAGTACAAAATCCAATTCATGCACAAAAACAAGTACAAAAATGATCTAAACACAACACAATCAGTCAAAGAACTATAAGATAAGTTGATGAAAATCCTAACTTATCAACTCCCCCAAACTTAAACCATTGATCGTCCTCGATCAATTCACAGAAAAGAATTATAATCAAATGCAGATATGAGTGTGCAATGCCTCACAAGCCTATTTGCAATCCAAGTTTCACTTATTCACAAAAATCATGCAATCCAAACAAATTCTTATTGGTAAATTATCAAGGAGAAATCTCACTGGGCAGTGTTTGCACTCATCGCTCAATCAAGCAAAAAGGATTTTGAATTTCACACAATCAAAGTTTTAGTTTATCTCACCATAGGTTTGACAAATTTCTCATCTCTCCACTGCTTGTTAGTGTGGTTTTTCAGGGAATCAGAAAGGTCTTATTTTGGTTGTAATGTGGCTTACCTAAAAGGTAGGATATTTTTGGCTAAGTGACTAAAAATATTTCCATAAACACCAAGTCTTTAGCATATCATGCCCACATAAAACAATTTTCACTCCATCTTGTTCTTTTTCCCTCTTCTTTTCATCATTCTCGGGGTTCCTAAGAGCTTACTCTCAATTATTTATGAACAACATAAACAAATTTCTTTCTCTTTCATCAATGTTCCTTTTTCTTTTTCTAACTTCATGGAAACCCCCTTTTTCTTTCTTTTCGCTCATGGCCTCACATGGCCTATCAACACATTCCCAAACAATTCACATTATCCAAAAAAAATCTCAATCATCAAATTCATCAACCCTTCTAATCAAAGAAAAAAATTCATTCAAGGCTCAAAGGGGCTACAAGTGAAGATTTTAAGGTTAGTGTATGGGAGATGGGCTACGAAAGAACATGCCTAAAATCATTTTCACCCTATTACCACACTTAATGCAACCTCAAGAGAGAAATTCGTCAAATTCTAGGAAATAAATCTAACAACTTTGTCCCTCATCAAACGAAAGAAAATGGTACAAATCCTCACAGGGTAGAAATTTTGTTGCTCCTCAATAATTATCCAATTTCGAACAGTTATCATGCAAGAATTTAAGTTTCAAAGATCAACATATCAAGCAAAACAGCTCCTATCATCGGCTACTCTATCACACAGATCATCATTCTTAATCAGCAAATATCTCGATTATCAATCAACAATTCTAGCTTAAGTAAAGACAGTTAAGTAGTCATAACACCATCATAATCAAAAAGTTCTGACTGTCCTATGTTCAAAAGCTCCTCAACAATGCTAAGACTATTTACTTAGAACAAGTACCACAAATCAAGAGTTCAAAAATACTAATTTTAAATAAAAAGCCTTGCAGAGAGCAATTGTTCACACTGAAGCAAAAGAACAAGGATGGTGATGGTTCAGAAAAAACGAAAACATCAAAAACACTGAAAAATAAAAAAAAACTGAAAAACTGAAAGCAGGTAAAAATTGAAAACAAACAAACGTTTCCATTTTCCTATCATCATCCCCCCAAACTTATTCACTCGAAAGAGTGGAAAAGTTTGAAAGTTAGATAAGGAAAAGAGAAACGATACCTCATTCCTCCTCATCGGAAGGATCCTCCATCTGAACATTGGATGATGCCCACACTGGTAGTCGGCGGCGGGGTTCCTGTTGAACGATCTGCGGGGGCTGGGAACTGGACTGAGGCTGCGTGTTGAGGAGCAGCTGCTGCATCTGAACATCGAGGGTATCCAACCTCGTGTTCACATTCCGCTGGAAGTTTGCCTGAAAAACGGCCTGCTGCTGCATGTACTGGTAGATCGTCGCCAGATCCACCCCGGAAGATGAAGAATCTCCCGCGAAGTGGTGTGGCGGCTGTCCACCAGTCTGATCAGGAATGTGCTGTCCTCCCTCGTCATCCTCGTCCTCGTCCTCCTCATCAGCTTCTGGGGGCGGCTGTGGCTCTCTCTGGTCTGGCTGGGTCTGTGGTCGGTGTCGAAGTCTGGAGGTGCCTGGACCTCCTCGTGCACCGGTCATCAACCTCATGTGGGCGGGGGTGCTCATCAACCAATTATCATGGAAGTGATAATCGGTGACGTGTGTGAGGTGCCGGTTCGGCAGTGGAAATCGGTCTCCATTGGACATCCGCAGGGACCAACCTCTTTCCCGCGGCAAAATCATCATCATCCTCACAAAAGCCCCCGTGCCAAGACCTCGGTTGTCATCGTCGAGCTCCTCAAATTGTGACAAGTCAATCCCCAAAAATTCTGCAATCGGGGTGATCAATCCCCCGCTCCAAATGTTGCCTTTCTTGGCCTTGATTTGCTTCTTCCAATGGTCCATGACAAACGCTCCCAGGCTGAACTTTCCCTCTGTCAACATGCAGTAGAGGGCGTAGGGTTCTCCAATTCTGACCTTGCCGCTCTCGTTCCTGCCGGAAAGCGACACCCCCATACATCTCTGGATGTATCTAAAAATAGGGTTGTCGATGAAGGAAGCCTTCAAATTCCCCGAGTCGAACACCCGCAAGTCATCACTTGCCTCTGCAGCAATTTGGGACCAGAAGTGAGCACTGTCGAAGCTTGGGGGAGGAACACCATCTCCCCCTTCGTAGACTCCCCAAATTTTCTCGAGCTGGTTCCTTGGGAGCTCGTGGTAATTGTTCATCAACTGGAACCCAATCGTGGTAGGCTCTGGCCGTGGTTCGACCTCAAAGATTCGGAGTGATGCAAAGAATTCCAAGACCAATGCCGGATAAGTTGGCCAACGGCCAGTCATCCATGCACCCCAGCCAATCCTCTCCAAGAGGTTCTCAACGTCGTTACGAATGCCCAGCAAATGCATCGTTTCTGGGCAGGGATAGAGTGTCTGTCGGATTGCGAACTCTTCCCCCAAGAACTTCTCGTAACGCTTCTGATGTGACCGTTTGGTGAATGTGGGTTGGAAGTCCATTGTCAATCTGCAAGGGTAGTGAAAGGATTTGTCAAAATTCATCACCATTCTTCACAAAATCTCAATGCAAGCATATCAAATTTGAGCAAAAATCCGAAGAAATCGATGTACCCATGCAAAATTGGTTCGACATTCATGCAATTCACTCTCAATTCTAGCCTATTATCATCACGTTTGACAGAATTTGTTCCAGAATTAATAAAGCTAGAAAATCACCCAAACAAGAAAAATTCCCCCAAACCTTCGTATGAAAAAAAATTAATGAAACTCAAGCACAAATCAATCACGAGCAAGTATATCGATGAAAACCACAAACCATATCGAGTAATCACCACGAATAGCAACGAAATCGACAAAATTCAAACAAATGAAACAAGGGCTCCAAACTCAAATTTTGTCAAAAATCATGCTCAAATCATTCAAATCATGTGAAATAATCGAAAAGGAGAGTGTTAGGATACATACCGTGGTTGATTTCGACGATTTTGGAGAGAAAAAAATTCGAAGTTGGGGTTGGGAGAGAAAAATCGTGCGTGTGTTTGTGAGGGAGAAAATGAGGTGAGGGGGTTTAAAAACCCGCCTCTGTTTGCGGCTCAGAATCGACCTCGTCGATCGATAAGGGGTCTTCGTCGATCGACGAAGCCCATTTTTGTCTCGTCGATCGACGAGAATTGGCTTCGGTCGACGAGGAAGTTTTCCTTCGTCGGTCGACGAGAATTGGCTACGGTCGACGAGGAAGTTTTTCTTCGTCGATCGATGCCAATTTCTGACGATCTTCGTGGCCCGAATGGACTCGACACAATTTTGAAAAAAAAAAAAAAAAACAAAACTGACTGACTCGAAAATAAGAGAAATAATTAAAACAGGAACTGTTGGGTTACCTCCCAACTAGTGCTTGGTTTATTGTCGCTAGCTCGACAATACCTGACTTTAAGGGCGGTTCAAGTAGTACTTCTCCACTGCTCCAATCTGAAGAGGGGTGTAGTACGGTTTCAGGTTCTGCCCGTTCACTCTGAAGGTCTTTCCATCTTGTCCGGCTAATTCAACTACACCGTTCATAAATTGGCTGATTACGGTGTATGGTCCGGCCCACTTTGATTGAAGCTTTCCGGGCATGAATCGAAGACGGGATTTGAAGAGGAGAACCTTATCACCTGAAGTGAAGACATGCGAGCGGATATTTTTGTCGTGGAATCTCTTCGCTCGATTCTTGTAGATGATGTTGTTCGCATAGGCCTCGTCCTGAAAGTCTTCTAATTCATTCAGTGCCATGGCTCGGTCTTCTGCGGCTGTTTTCCAATCCAAATTCAATTCTTTCACCGCCCTCCAAGCTTTGTGCTCCATCTCGACAGGAAGGTGACAGGATTTTCCGAAGATCAGCTGATACGGAGAAGTCCCAATCGGTGTTTTGTAGGCGGTGCAGTATGCCCAAAGTGCATCATCGAGGACTGCCGCCCAATCTTTTCTTTGCTTGACCGTCTTCTCCAATATCTGCTTGATTTCTCTGTTGGATAATTCCGTCAACCCATTCCCTTGAGGGTGATATGGAGTGGTGACACGGTGCTTTACTCCGTATCTGGCAAGTAGAGATGAGAGCCATCTGTTGCAAAAGTGTGATCCCCCATCGCTGATCAGGGCTCTCGGTGTCCCGAATCTTGTCATCAGCTTCTTCAGGAACTTGATAACGACTTTGGAGTCGTTGGTGGCTGTCGGAATGGCTTCGACCCACCGTGATACATAATCAACTGCCAATAAGATGTATGTGAATCCTTGCGATTTCGGGAAGGGTCCCATGAAATCGATCCCCCAAACATCAAATATTTCAACTTCAATCACCGGTGTCTGTGGCATCTCATTCTTTCGCGAGATGTTGCCGGTCCTCTGGCAGCGATCACAGCCTGTTATCCATCCACGACAGACTTCGTAGATGGAAGGCCAATAGAATCCGCTTGCAAGGATTTTGAAGGCAGTCCGGTTGGCTGAATGGTGTCCACCGGTTGGAGATGAGTGGCATGCCTCGAAGATTTTGTGCCATTCGGACTGGGGCACACAGCGGCGAATGACGCCGTCAGCACATCTGCGCCACAGGTAGGGGTCCTCCCAATAGTAGAATCTGACATCATGCAGAAACTTCTTCTTTGCATATGGAGAGCAATCCGGCGGAAGCACACCGCTGGCCAAGAAGTTGGCGAAATCTGCGAACCACGGAGTTTTGGATTCATAAATTTCCTTCATGTCCCTCAAGGCATAGACCTGTTCGTCGGGGAATGTCTCTCGAATTGTCAATTGCTGATCGTCCCCCTTGACTGGCTCGAGTCTCGACAAATGATCGGCGATGACGTTCTCGCTTCCCTTTCTGTCCTTGATCTCCAAGTCGAACTCTTGCAACAACAGAATCCACCGAATCAGTCTGGGCTTGGTATCTTGTTTTGCAAACAAGTACTTGATTGCTGCATGGTCGGTGTAGACAATTGTTTTTGAGCCTATCAGATAAGGCCAGAACTTGTCGAACGCGTACACCACTGCAAGCATCTCCTTTTCTGTCGTGGTGTAGTTGCATTGAGCTGGATTCATACTTTTGCTAGCATATTGGATCACATGGAAGAGTCTTCCTTTCATTTGGCCCAGAGCTGCTCCAACAGCATAATCGCTGGCGTCGCACATCAATGTGAAAGGCTCATCCCAATCTGGTGCAGTCAGGACTGGTGCAGTTACCAGTGCTTCTTTCAATTTCTCGAACGCTTTCAGGCATTCTTCATCAAACACGAAGGACACATCCTTCTCCAACAAGTTGCACAGTGGCCGGGATACCTTTGAGAAGTCTTTGATGAACCTCCTATAGAATCCTGCATGACCTAGGAAACTTCAGACGGCTTTGACATTTGTTGGTGGTGGCATCTTCTCAATGGCTATCACTTTGGCTTGATCTACCTCCAATCCTTCGGCTGACACTCGATGTCCCAACACGATTCCTTCCCTCACCATGAAATGGCACTTCTCCCAATTGAGGCATAGATTTGTCTCGGTGCATCTCTTGAGTACAGTAGCCAAATTCTGCAAACAGACATCATATGAGCTACCAAAAACCGAGAAGTCATCCATGAATACCTCCATGATGTCCTCGACCAAGTCATGGAAGATGGCAGTCATGCATCTCT
>JAPKLW010009673.1:0-12009 GCA_026898455.1 Plectranthus barbatus | reverse complement strand
GGCAGCCCCGTGTGCGCGGGGCTCGGCAGCCCTTGGCAGCTTCTAGCCGGGATTATGAACTAATTTCAACAGCGACAACCCTAAACACTTACTTTTATACATCCAGAAACATGTTTCCACCTTAAATATAAACTTTTGAAATAGTTTTTTAGTTTGTGAATGTTTAAAATTTTGTACCGGTAAATTTTTTACAATTTCGAGCTAGTCATTTTTTGACAATTCTAAACTAATTTCAACTACGGAAACCCTAAAAACTTACATTTATACATCTAGAAACATATTTTTACCATAAAATTCAACTTTTGAAACAATTTTATAGTTTGCGAATTTTCAAATTTTTTACCGGTGAATATTCGTGCTATTTCAAGCAAGTAACATGTTTCCACCATAAAAATCATCTTTTGAAATAGTTTTTTAATTTATGAATTTTCAAAATTTTGTACTGGTGAATTTTCGTGCAATTTCGAGCTAGTCAAATTTTTACAATTTTGAACTAATTTCAGCAACGGAAACCCTAAACACTTGCGAATTTTCAAATTTTGTACCGGTGAATATTCGTGCAATTTCGACCTAGTCAGATTTTGACAATTCTAAACTAATTTATACAATGAAAACCCTAAACACTTTTATAAATCTAGCAACATATTTCCACAATAAAAATCAACTTTTGATACATTTTTTAGTTTGCAAATATTCAAATTTTTTACCGGTGAATATTCGTGAAATTTGAAGGTAGTCAAATTTTGACGATTCTAAACAAATTTAAATAATTGAAACCCTAAACACTACTTTTATACATCTAGAAACATGTTTTCCCATAAAAAAAACATTTGAAACAGTTCTTTAGTTCGCAAATTTTCAAATTTTGTACTGGTGAATACTCGTGCAATTTCGAGCTAGTCAGATCTTGACAATTCTAAACTAATTTAAACAACAGAAACCCTAAACAGAAACCCTAAACACTTTCTTTTATACATCTAGAAACATGTTTCCAACATAAAAATCAACTTTTGAAACAGTTTTTTAGTTTGCTAATTTTCAAAATTTTGTACCGATGAATTTTTGTGGAATTTCAAGCTAGTCAGAGTTTGACAATTCTAAACTAATTTCAGCAACAAAAACCCTAAACACTTATTTTCACACATCTAGAAACATGTTTGCAACATAAAAATCAACTTTTGAAATAGCTTTTTAGTTTTTTGAATTATCAAAATTTTGTACCGATGAATTTTCGTGGAATTTCGGGCTAGTCATTTTTTGACAATTTTAACTAATTACAACTGCGAAAACCCTAAACACTTACTTTTATACATCTAGAAACATGTTTCCACCATAAAAATCAACTTTTACGACAGTTTTTCAGTTTGCGAATTTACAAATTTTGTACCAGTGAATTTTCGTGCAATTTCGAGCTAGTAAGATTTGAGCAATTATAAACTAATTTCAACGGAAACCCTAAACACTTACTTTTATACATCTATAAACATATTTCCACCATAAAAATCAACTTTTGAAACAATTTTTTAGTTTGCAAATTTTCAAAATTTTGTACCAATGAATATTCGTGCAATTTCGAGCTAGTCAGATTTTGACAATTCTAAACTAATTTCAACAACGGAAATACTAAACATTTACTTTTATACATCTAGAAACATGTTTCCACCATAAAAATCAATTTTTGAAACAGTTTCTTAGTTTGCGAATTTTCAAAATTTTGTACAGTTGAAATTTCCTGGAATTTCGAGTTAGTCATTTTTTGACAATTTTGAACTAATTTCAACAACGGAAAACCTAAGCACGTACTTTTATACATCTATAAACATGTTTCCATCATAAAAATCTACATTTGAAATAGTTTTTTAGTTTGCGAATTTTCAAAATTTTGTACCAGTGAATTTTCGTGGAATTTCGATCTAGTCATTTTTTGAAAATTTTGAACTAATTACAACAGCGGAAACTCTAAACGCTAACTTTTATACATCTAGAAACATGTTTCCACCAAAAAAATTAACTTTTGAAACAGTTTTTAAGTTTTTGTGAATTTCCAAATTTTGTATTAGTGAATATTTGTGCAATTTCGAGTTAGCCAGATTTTGACAATTCTAAACTAATTTCAACAACGGTAACCCTAAACACTTACTTTTATACATCTAGAAACATGTTTTCACCATAAAATACAATTTTTGAAACAATTTCTTTGTTTGTGAATTTTCAAAATTTTGTACCGGTGAATTTTCTTGGAATTTCGAGATTGTCATTTTTTGACAATTTTAACTAATTTCAACAACAGAAACCCTAAGTACTTACTTTTATACATCTAGAAACATGTTTCCACCATAAAAATCAACTTTTGAAATAGTTTTTTAGTTTGCGAATTTTCAAATTTTGTACCAGTGAATTTTCGTGCAATTTTGAGCTAGTCATTTTTTGATAATTTTGCAATAATTTAAACAACGAAAACCCTAAACACATACTTTTTAACATCTGGAAACATGTTTCCACCATAAAAATCAACTTTTGAAATAGTTTTTTAGTTTGTGAATTTTCATACCGGTGATTATTTGTGTAATTTCGAGCTAGTCATTTTTTAAAAATTTTGAACTAATTTCAACAGCGGAGACCGTAAATGCTTAGTTTTATATATCTAGAAACATATTTCCACCAAAAAAATAACTTTTGAAATAGCCTTTAAGTTAGCGAATTTCCAAATTTTGTACTGGTGAATATTTGTGCAATTTCGAGCTAGTCATATTTTGACAATTCTAAACTAATTTCAACAACGGAAACCCTAAACACTTACTTTTATACATCTATAAACATGTTTTAAACCTAAAAGACAACTTTTGAAACAATTTTTTAGTTTGTGAATTTTCAAAATTTTGTACCGGTGAATTTTCTTGGAATTTCTAGATAGTCATTTTTTACAATTTTCAACTAATTTCAACAACAGAAAACCTAAGCACATACTTTTATACATCTAGAAACATGTTTCCACCTTAAAAATCAACTTTTGAAATAGTTTTTTTGTTTGCGAATTTTCAAATTTTGTACCAGTGAATTTTCGTGCAATTTTGAGCTAGTCATTTTTTGACAATTTCGCAATAATTTAAACAACGGAAACCCTAAACACATACTTTTTAATATCTAGACACATGTTTCCACCAGAAAAATTAACTTTTGAAATAGTTTTTTAGTTTGTGAATTTTCATATTTTGTACCGGTGAATATTTGTGCAATCTCGAACTAGTCATTTTTTTTAAAATTTTGAATTAATTTAAACAACAAAAACCCTAAACACTTACCATTATAAATCTAGAAACATATTTCAACCATAAAAATAAACTTTTAAAATAGTTTTTTAGTTTGCGAGTTTTCAAATTTTGTACCGGTGAATATTCGTGCGATTTCGAGCTTGTCAGATTTCGAGAATTCTTAACTGTTTTAAAAAATGGAAACCCTAAACACTTACTTTTATACATTTAGAAACATGTTTCCACCAAAAAAAAATCAACTTTTGATATAGTTTTTTTGTTTGCGAATTTTCAAATTTTGTATCTGTAAATATTCGTGCAATTTCAAGCTAGTCAGATTTTGACAATTCTAAACTAATTTCAACAACGGAAACCCTAAACACTTACTTTTATACATCTAGAAACATGTTTTCACCATAAAAACCAAATTTTGAAACAACTTTTTAGTTTGCAAATTTTCAAAATTTTGTACCGGTGAATTTTCGTGGAATTTCGAGCAAGTCATTTTTTGACAATTTTGAACTAATTTCAACAAAGGAATCCAAAAACACATAATTTTATACGTCTAGAAACATGTTTCCACCATAATTAAATCAACTTTTGAAAAAAAAATTTAGTATGCGAATTTTCAAAATTTTGTACAAGTGAATTTTCGTGGAATTTCGATCTAGTCATTTTTTTGACAATTTTGAACTAATTTCATCAGCAGAAACCTTAAACACTTACTTTTATATATCTAGAAACATTTTTACACCATAAAAATCAACTTTTGAAACAGTTTTTTAGTTTGTGAATTTTCCAATTTTGTACTAGTGAATTTTTGTGCAATTTCGAGCTAGTCAGATTTGAGCAATTCTAAACTAATTTTAACAACGAAACCTTAAACACGTACTTTTATACATCTAGAAACATGTTTCCACCATAAAAATTAACTTTCGAAAAAGTTTTTTAGTTTACGAATTTTCAAAAATTTGTACCAGTGAATTTTCGTGGAATTTTGATCTAGTCATTTTTTTACAATTTCAAACTAATTTTAACAGCGAAAACCCTAAACACTTACTTTTATACATCTATGAACATGTTTCCACCATAAAAATAGAATTTTGAAATAATTTTTTTATTTGCGAATTTTCAAATTTTGTACGAATGAATTTTAGTGCAATTTCGAGCTAGTCATTTTTTTGACAATTTTGCACTAATTTAAACAACGAAAACCCTAAACACATACTTTTTAACATCTAGAAACATGTTTCCACCATAAAAATCAACTTTTTAAATAGTTTTTTATTTGTGAATTTTCATATTTTGTACCGGTGACTATTCGTGCAATCTCGAGCTAGTCATTTTTTTACAATTTTGAATTAATTTCAACTACAGAAACCCTAAACACTTACTTTTATACATCTAGAAACATATTTCCACCATAAAAATACACTTTTAAAATAGTTTTTTTGTTTGCGAATTTTCAAATTTTGTACTGGTGAATAATTGCGATTTCAAGCTAGTCAGATTTTGAGAATTCTGAACTAATTTAAACAATAGAAACCTTAAACACTTACTTTTATACATATAGAAACATGTTTCCACCATAAAAATCAACTTTTGATATAGTTTTTTAGTTTGCGAATTTTCAAATATTGTACTTGTGAATATTCGTGCAATTTCAAGCTAGTAAGATTTTCAACAACGGAAACCATAAACATGTACTTTTATACATCTAGATTCATGTTTCCACCATAAAAATTAACTTTTGAAAAAGTTTTTTAGTTTGCGTATTTTCAAAATTTTGTATCAGTGAATTTTCGTGGAATTTCGATCTAGTAATTTTTTGACAATTCTAAACTAATTTCAACAACGGAAACCCTAAACACATACTTTTATACATCTAGAAACATGTTCCCACCATAAAAACCAAATTTTGAAATAGTTTTTTAGTTTGCGAATTTTCAAATTTTTTTACCGGTGAATTTTCGTGGAATTTCGATCTAGTCATATTTTGACAATTTTGAACTAATTTCAACAGCAGAAACCCTAAACAATTTTGAACTAAAAATCAACTTTTGAAACAATTTTTTAGTTTGCAATTTTTCAAAATTTTGAACCAGTGAATATTCGTGCAATTTCGAGCTAGTCAGATTTTGACGATTCTAAACTAATTTATACAACGGAAACCCTAAAAACTTACTTTTATAAATCTAAAACATGTTTCCTCCATAATAATCAAATTTTGAAACAGTTTTTTGGTTTCCAATTTTCAAAATTTTGTATCGGTGAATTTTTGTGGAATCTTGAGCTAGATTTTTTTGACAATTTTGAACTAATTTCAACTATGGAAACCATAAACACGTACTTTTATACATCTAGAAACATGTTTCCACCATAAAAATTAACTTTTGAAAAAGTTTTTTAGTTTGCGTATTTTCAAAATTTTGTACTAGTGAATTTTCTTGGAATTTCGATCTAGTCATTTTTTTGACAATTTTGAACTAATTTCAATAGTGGAAACCATAAACACTTACTTTTATACATCTAGGAACATGTTTCCAAAATTTGAAACAGTTTTTCAGTTTGCGAATTTTCAAATTTTGTACGATTGAATTTTCGTGCAATTTCAAGCTAGTCATTTTTTGACAATTTTGCACTAATTTAAACAACGGAAACCCTAAACACATACATTTTAACATTTAGAAACATGTTTCCACCATAACAATCAACTTTTGAAATAGTTTTTTATTTGTGAATTTTCATATTTTGTACCGCTGACTATTCGTGCAATCTCGAGCTCGTCATTTTTTTACAATTTTGAATAAATTTCAACAACGGAAACCCTAAACACTTACTTTTATATATCTAGAAACATTTTCCACCATAAAGATACACTTTTAAAATAGTTTTTTTGTTTGCGAATTTTCAAATATTGTACCGGTGAATATTCGTGCGATTTCGAGCTAGTCAGATTTTGTGAATTCTAAACTAATTTAAACAATAGAAACCCTAAACACTTACTTTTATACATATAGAAACATGTTTCCACAATAAAAATCAATTTTTGAAAAATCAACTTTTATACATATAGAAACATGTTTCGACAATAAAAACTAACTTTTGAAAAAGTTTTTTAGTTTGCATATTTTCAAAATTTTGTATAAGTGAATTTTCATGGAATTTCGATCTAGTAATTTTTTTACAATTCTAAACTAATTTCAACAATGGAAACCCTAAACACTTACTTTTATACATCTAGAAACATATTTCCACCATAATAACCAAATTTTAAAACAGTTTTTTAGTTTGCGAATTTTCAAAATTTTTTACCGGTGAATTTTTGTGGAATTTCGAGCAAGTCATTTTTTGACAATTTTGAACTAATTTCAACAAAAGAATCCAAAAACACGTACTTTTATACTTCTAGAAACTTGTTTCAACCATAAGAAATAACTTTTGAAAAAGTTTTTTAGTATGCGAATTTTCAAAATTTTGTACTAGTGAATTTTCGTGGAATTTCGATCTAGTCATTTTCTTGACAATTTTGAACTAAATTCAACAGCAGAAACCCTATACAATTTTGAACTAAAAATCAACTTTTGAAACAATTTTTTAGTTTGCAATTTTTCAAAATTTTGTACCAGTGAATATTCGTGCAATTTCGAGCTAGTCAGATTTTGACGATTCTAAACTAATTTATACAACGAAAACCCTTGCTAGTCAGATTTCGAGAAAGTCAGATTAAAATTTTTTACCGGTGAATTTTTGCGGAATTTAGAGCTAGTCATTTTTTGACTATTTTGAACTAATTTCAACAACGGAAACCCTAAACAATTACTTTTATACATCTAGAAACATGTTTCCACCATAAAAATCAACTTTGTAAAAAAAAAAATTAGTCTGCGAATTTTCAAAATTTTGTACCATTGAATTTTCGTGGAATTTTGATCTAGTCCTTTTTTGACAATTTTGAACTAATTTCAACAGCGGAAACCCAAAACACTTACTTTTGTACATCTAGAAACATGTTTTCACCATAAAAATCAACTTTTAAACAATTTTTTAGTTTGCAAATATTCAAATTTTGCACCAGTAAATTTTCGTGCAATTTCGAGCTAGTCATCTTTTGACAATTTTGAACTAATTTAAACAACAGAAACCGTAAACCCATACTTTTATACATCTAGAAACATGTTTCCACCATAAAATCCAACTTTTGAAACAATTTTTTAGTTTGTGTATTTTCAAATTTTTTACCGGTGAAATTTCGTGCAATTTCGAGCTAGTCATTTTTTGACAATTTTGAACTAATTTAAACAACGAAAACCCTAAACACTTACTTTTATACATCTAGAAAATTGTTTCCGCCATAAAAATCTACTTTTGAAACATTTTTTTAGTTTGCGAATTTTGAAAATTTTGTATCAGTGAATTTTCTTGGAATTTCGAGGTAGTCATTTTTTGACAATTTTGAACTATTTTCAACAACAGAAACCCTAAACACTTACTTTTATACATCTAGAAACATGTTTTCACCATACAAATTAACTTTTAAAACAGTTTTTTAGTTTGTGAATTTTCAAAAATTTTGTACCGGTGACTTTTCGCGGAATTTCGATCTAGTCATTTTTTGACAATTTTGAACTAATTTCAACTACGGAAACCCTAAACACTTACTTTTAAACATCTTAAAATGTGTTTCCACCATAAAAAATCAACTTTTGAAACAGTTTTTTAGTTTGCGAATTTTCAAAATTTTGTACCGGTAAATTTTTTTGCAAATTCGAGCTTGTCATATTTTGACAATTCTGATCTAATTACAACAGAAACCCTAAACACTTACTTTTATACATCTAGAAACATGTTTCCACCATAAAAATAAACTTTTGAAACAGTTTTTTGGTTTGTAAATTTTCAGATTTTATACTAGTGAATATTCGTGCAATTTTGAGCTTGTCAGATTTTGACAATTCTAAACTAATTTCAACAACGGAAACCCTAAACATTTACTTTGATACATATAGAAACATGTTTCCACCATAAAAATCAACTTTTGAAACAATTTTTTAGTTTGCAAATTTTCAAAATTTTGTACCGGTGAATTTTTGTGCAATTTCGAGCTAGACGTTTTTTGACAATTTTGAACCAATTTCAACAACGGAAACTCTAAACACTTACTTTTATACATCTAGAAACATGTTTCCACCATAAAAATCAACTTTTGAAACAGTTTTTTAGTTTGCGAATTTTCAAATTTTGTACCGGTGAATTTTGTTGCAATTACGAACTATTTATTTTTTGACAATTCTAAATTAATTTCAACAATGAAAACCCTAAAAACTTACGTTTATACATCTAGAAGCACGTTTCCATCATAAAAATATACTTTTGAAACAGTTTTTTAGTTAGCGTATTTTCCAAATTTTGTACCGGTGAATTTTCGCACAATTTCAAGCTAGTCATTTTTTGCAATCGAAGCAGCACTCCATGTAACTCGGTTCTTTCATCATCTCACATCTTTTCATTTTGAACTAATTTCAACAATGGAAATGCTAAACACTTACTTATATACATCTAAAAATATGTTTCCACCATAATAATCAACTTTTGAAAAAGTTTTTTAGTTTGCAAAATTTCAAATTTTAACGGTGAATATTCGTGCAATTTTGCGCTAGTTAGATTTTGACCATTCTAAACTAATTTTAACAATAAAAACCCTAAACACTTACTTTTATACATCTAGAAACATCTTTCAACCACAAAAATAAACTTTTGTAACTGTTTTTTAGTTTGCGAATTATAAAATTTTGTATCGGTGAATATTCGTGCAATTTCGAGCTAGTTAGATTTTGAACATTTTGAACTAATTTCAACAATGGAAACCCTAAACACTTACTTTTATAAATCTAGAAACACGTTTCCACAATAAAAATAAACTTTTGAAACAGTATTTTAGTTTGTGAATTTTCATATTTTGTTCCGGTGAATATTCGTGCAATTTCGAGCTAGTCAGATTTTGACAATTCTAAACTAATTTAAACAACTGAAACCCTATACACTTAATTTTATACATCTAGAAACATGTTTCCACCATAAAAATCAACTTTTGATATAGTTTTTTAGTTTGCGAATTTTCAAATTATGTACTAGTGAATATTCGTGCAATTTCAAGCTAGTCAGTCTTTGACAATTCTAAACAAATTTCAACAACACAAACCCTAAACATTTACTTTTACAGATCTAGAAACATGTTTCCCCATAAAAATCAACTTTTGAAACAATTTTTAGTTTGTGAATTCTCAACTTTTTTTACTGGTGAATATTCGTGCAATTTCGAGCTAGTCTGATTTTGACAATTCTAAACTAATTTCAACAACAGAAACCTTAAACACTTACTTTTATAAATCTAGAAACATGTTTCCACCATAAAAATTAACTTTTAAAACAATTTTTTAGTTTGCGAATTTTCAAAATTTTGTACAGGTGAATTTTCGTGCTATTTCGAGCTAGTCATTTTTTGACAATTCTAAACTAATTTCAACAACAGAAACCTTAAACACTTACTTTTATACATCTAGAAACATGTTTCCACCAAAAAAATCAACTTTGGAAAATGTTTTTTTAGTTTGCGAATTTTCAAAATTTTGTACCATTGAATTTTCGTAGAATTTCGATCTAGTCATTTTTTGACAATTTTGAACTAATTTCAACAGCGAAAACCCAAAACACTATTGATCGCTAAAATTATTAACGACTTAGCAGAGCTAATAATATAGTGGCAAATAACAATTATCGATCCCACAGGGAATGAAATATCGAACCATCTTAAGTACTGAATTATAGTTTCTCAAGAAATTGTTTAAGGCGATCAAATTCAAAAAAGGGTTTTCATCAAATACTTCAAAAATTAAATTCAACAATGATTTTTAGAACAAGAACACAATTAAACAGAATATTTTAGAGGAATTTCAATCAATTGCAAGATACAGATTCTAGGGATTTATTACTAATCTTCCTGTATGCCAAGATAAAAATATCAAATGCCAGTTTAATTCCTTGTAGATGGATTTCAGAAAAATATTGTAAATTTCGTTTCAAGACAATTCACAAAGTAGATTATTGATACAACTTTATCCTTTCGGTCTCAAGAAAATATCAACAACTCCATAAAACAACAGATTTATTCTACAATCTAATCCTCCCTCTTTTAAGACAAGAGTAAATAATTGTATTGTAAAATTCTCTTCCTGCTAAATAATTTTCACCTTTTGAGTCTCAAATTAATTAACTACTAACCTAATCAAGTGGCCAACAATCTTAGGTTTATATCAAACACAAAATTTTACAAATCAAACAAGGAAAGGCATTTGAATTAAATAATAATAAGCATACAGTCAGAATAGATTTTTAACCCTGGAATCTGATTAAGAGTTTAGCTCATCATCATCACAATAAATAATATTATGAAAAGAATAAACCTGAAATAAACTTGCATTGATCAGAGTCAGAGTCTTGCAAAAACACAATCTTGTCTACAAACTTCAAAATAAAACTCTAAATAAAACTTCTGCCTTGGAACAATATTCAAATCTGAAATTAAGGTATCTAACCCCAAAAACTCGAACTAGGATGTTTATATAGATGTACAATTAATCCCCACAAGGTATAGAATTGAACTAGGAAGGAAATAGCCAAAAATAAGACTTTCTCGCCAAATAGCAGTCCGCGTCGACCGAGATACGTCCATCTCGATCGACACATGCCTCGCATCGACACCACCTCTCGACCTCCCACGTAGCCACTTCGACTATCCGCATCGACCGAGACAAGGTCCATCTCGGTTGACGTGGAGCTCCCACGTCGACCGCCACGTGGTCGATGCTAGCTCGCGTCGACTGCTTCATCTCGACCGACATGGGTCCTGCGTCGGTCGAAACAGATCCGAACACCCTGATTTCCTTCCTGCACAAAACTTAAGCATTTTCCTACAAAATCACACCATCCATCATCTATATATCATCCAAACACAACAATGCATAATTAAACTTGAAAATCACGCATCTTGAGCACTAAATGGACAAAAACTCATTGATAAGTTAGCGAAATAACGAACTTATCAACTCCCCCAAACTTAAACCATTAATCATCCTCGATTAGCCTATAAACAGAGAATCAAATCAGCATGCAAGATACGAATTTTTTCAATGCCTCACAAGTCTCAAAACTATCAAAATCACCCTTATCCATGTGTAATGTGCCATCGAGACAAAAATCAAACAATCCAATCATCAAAGGGAAACCTCACATCGACATTTGTTTTCACTCTTCCCTCAAGTGTTTAGGTTGTGCAACAACTCTCAATTCCAAGGTCAATGCGCACTTACCATATGTTTGACAAGTTTCTCATCTCTCCACTGCTAAATAGTGAAATAATTCAAGTAATCAATTAGGTCTTTGATGGGTTGTAATGTGGCTTCCTAAGATAGGTGGGATGTTTTTGGCCAAGTAACTCATTTCACTCTCGCTCAATCATCACACACCATACTTGAAATTTACCCCAACCACTTCATCTTTCTCTTTTCTCTCTTTTTTTTTTTTCACTTAAGGAACTTAATAAATCTCAACATAATATAATCCTGAGTTCACCTAATTATTTTCACAACTCAAATTTCCCTTTTCTTTCTTTTCATTCAACTTTTTTTTTTCAACTTTACAATTCCCAATCAAACTTCACATGCTAAATCAAAATCCCCTTTTTTTTAAAAAAAAAAAA
>JAPKLW010009672.1:0-10821 GCA_026898455.1 Plectranthus barbatus | reverse complement strand
CCCGATAGGAGGAACACCTATCGGGAAATATCCTTCTCTCAGTATTCCGCTGAGATTTGGATCCCTTGTAAGCATGCTGGCAACTGGCATACTTGTAAGGTTGGGCGTGGAATCTCTGGACAGCTGGTGCTGACTTCCTTGCCTTAGAATATTTCGGCTTAGTCTGCGTCTTCGGGTATGCTGGCGTCAGCAGAGGGTCTTGCCAGTTGAGGATTTTGTCTTGATGACTCACCTATGTATCTGGACTTATGGTTCCTATGCTGATCAGCCACACGGGACTTATCAGAAGGCTTTCTCCAATGACTTAGAGCTGCTTCCAAGTCTTTTGAGCCTTTATTTAGAAAATTTATTTTATTTTCTTGCTCCAGAACGAGATTGTGAAAATTATCTCGCTCAGTTTTTGTAATTTGAAAATTTTGGAGCAACTCAAAGTGAGTCTTTTTCAAAGTGGCTAGCTCTTCACTGACTGACCTCGATTTTTCAATCTCCTTGGTCAAAATAGAAACTTGATCTTTCAGCGAAGTATTTTCGCCAGCCAAGACATTCTTTATTTCATAAAATTTTAAAAATTCTTTTTGAAGAATGTCTATAGTGACAGCTTCTGAGTCGGAGCAACGCGACTCAGAATCGTCTAAACTGATAGAAGGCATGATATGCATTGGGGAAGCTGATGATTGTACCTGATCATCAGCTGCAAGTGCCTCTTCACTGTCAGCACTTCCTTCAGCTGACTCTTCACCGAAGGCTGCCATAAGTGCCAGTAGAGCTTCCTCTTCTGACTCTTCATCTGACTCATACTCTCCGTCGTCATGGTCAGGAATGTCAGGAACTTCTGTCCTGGTCAGCATGGCCTTGGCAATGGCCTTGGATGCTCGCTCTTCAAAGAGCTTCTTCAGCCTTTCCCGCTCACCCTTTTCCACCTGTGGACATTCAAATTTAAGGTGATCAGGGGATTGGCACTGATAGCAAGCACGGGGAGCTCTCTTGATGAATTTTCCATCAGATGAGCTTAGAGATACTCCCTGTTTCGACTTGGCTTTCTCCAGGAGAACGGCCAGTCTCTTCATCTGTTGCTCAAGGTCAGCGATAGAGCTCTCGCTGTCTTTTGAGTTAGATCCCAATGTGGCTGGGATCTCTTTCTGCTGGTTGTGCTGGGCAGCAGGTCTGTCAGCATGGAAGGGCTTCTTGTGCTTCCATTTGAAGTCCTTCTTGACGAAGTAAGCTTCGTCTTGAGCTTTGATGCTGGGGGATCCCATGTTCCGGATGGCCTCATTCTTGTTTACCATCTGGATATCCCACTCGTGTGCCTGCAATTGAGCAAATAACTCCTTGGGAGTCATTTTGGACAGGTCCTTCTCCTTCAGAGCTGTGGTCTTCACGAACCAGTCCTCCTTGGGCATCTTGGACAGGATCTTGGCATTAAGATCTTCATTTGAGCACTTCCTGTCCAGTGACTTTAGCTCGCTGACGATGGCATTGAATCTCGCCTCCATCTCCTTGATGGTTTCTCCAGGCAGCATCTGGAAGGACTCGTACTTGTCCACTGCAACCTGCAATTTGTTGCGTTTCATTTGATCAGTTTCTTGACATAGACTATCAAGGTAATCCCATACTCCCTTGGCATTGTCAAACTGGAGGACTTCCTCCATCAGCGACTCTGGAAGAGAAGCCAGGATCAACTCGTGAGCAATGGAATCCAACTGATTCCGCTTCCTGTCCTCGGCGTTCCATTCGTCTTGAGGCTTTGGGATCACAGCAGCTGGACGATCTCCTAGCTGGTGTTGTATCATGGTGATCTCGATTGGTCCTTTCTCCAGCACATCTTTCATTTCCGGATGGATGCTCTTCAGAGAAATGAGCGACCTCTTTCGCCATATATCATGCTTCACAGTCTTGTAGTCGAGTAGCTTCGGATTATTCATCTTCGTGTACCTGAGCTAATCAACAGACAAACAAAGGAGTGCAAGGAAACGTGGATCTCGGTCCTAAGCGACTCAGAAACAATCGGTCTATAAGAACCAACCTGGCTCTGATACCACTTGTTGGTCCCGGTTTTTCAGAGTTTAAACGATACGCAGCGGAAATAATATAAGTTAATCATTTTCTTGCACTTGCTGGTTAACCAACTGACTGGGACCTGTCAGCTGGTGATTCAAAACTTAGAATATTTTAGGCCTTGTTTGCGCAGTTATCAGTTTTCAGGATATACACCAGCACTTGGGTGCTGGGTTTAAAATGCGAATGTAATGCGGAAAACTGATAAAGACAAAGGATTTATAGTGGTTCGATCAATCGATCTACGTCCACTCTCCAGTCGTAGCACTGGAAATTTCACTAAGAGTAATCAGGTACAAGTGTCCTACGATCTATCTCTAGCTGGTGAATGCCTCGTCCACCAGTTCACTAGATCAACCGCTCCCGGCCTTGTCCTTCTTCAACTCTGATCCGCTGGTGGAGTGCGAGCACGTCACTTCAACCTCCACAGCTTCACTGGGTGTTTAGTTCTCCCAAGAACGTATCTTCTCAATACGGCAAACTGCCCGTGATAACTCAAGTGCTGGCTGGCACAAGAGCTGCTGTGAACTTCCTCGGAAGAGAAAGAACACCAAAGAGATCAGTAACTTACAAGCTGGAAGCTTGAAGTCTCGTGTTTGATAAATCAACACACGGATAGCCTTTAGAAAGGCCTCGAAAGTTTTGCTTGCTTGCAATAAAGTTTCAGACTTTCGGTAGTTGAGTATGGCGAGAAGAGTATTGAATGTCAGGAAGCAAGCTTGCAAGCGTCTTAAATGTTGGTGGTTCCGACCTATTTATAGACGCGGGATCCCATTCAAATCTTCTAGCCGTTTGGACACATCCGGAAAAGGTCTCTGTCCTCGCATGTCCTTCAGACGGCGGCAGGTAGGAATTTCCGGAAAGTGCCATGCTTTTGTCCACTTTATCTGACATTGATCTCTTTATGTCAGAACGGCACTATTCGTCAGTACGAGGAATCGGAACTGGTGTCTTGAACTGATAGACTTTAAGGTATCCTCCCTTAAAGTCATACTTTGTCAGTTTATTCCTCAGACGAATCTTCTTTTTGTCTCTAAGACACTGGGGGAGAGAATTTGGAATTCTGCTGGTAACATCCGACTGGTAGATCATTCTGGTGATCTTGTGCTGGCAGTCTCTGCTGGTGACTTGCGCTGGCACAATCTAAGTCTACCAATATGTCTGATGTTAACTCTTGGAATCTCCCATGACTGGTGGCTTCACCGCTGGTGAATAGTGTCAGTGAGAACACGTATTCTGCTGGTAGGATTTGTCAGCCGCCTGCTGGTGAAATCCTTCCCAACTGGTGAACAGTAACCAGTCATTAGCTCTTCTCATGCTGGTGAACAGTGTCAGCACGAGTCTTTGTCAGCCGCCATCTGATGAAACTTTTCCAACTGGTGAACAGTGACCAGTGGTAAGCACTTCTCATGCTGGTGAACAGTGTCAGCATGAGTCTTGATCAGCTGCGACTTACAACTCAAAAGACCTAAACAGGACTTTACATTTGAGATCTAGAGCTATCTAGAGACAACTGATGCTGGTAGGACTTAGGATTTGATCCACCAAAACTAAGATCTATACAAGTAGCTACTGAGGGAGGGAAACTTAGACAAATTTCCCAACACTTTGGATCTAGTGATCATATACTACCTACAAATTCCACAAGAGCCTATTACAAAACCAATACAATTCAACAAACAAAGTAAGAACAAATATCACACATGGACAAAGAAATTTCACACAAACAAATGATCAAACACTTAACATACAATATCCATACTCTCAAAAATATCTATAGACCTACTGAAAAGAACTCTCCGGCAACGGCGCCAAAAACTTGATATCGTGTAAAAACAACACTTAGTCAAGTTAAATTTTATCAATCCAAGGTTCTTTTCAACTTCGCCCTATAGAATGCTCTTTACTCGTATGGAATTTTTATTGTTAGGCCGAACTTAAATCGTTGAGTTTTCTATTAGCTAATGCGTCTAAACTAATCTAGCTATTACATCAAACATTCTACGTGGATAGCTTTGCCCTCAGCCCAAGGTTACGTGCATGCATCTCGTAGACCTTCTGAGGCAGAGCCTTTGTGAATGGATCCGCTAGATTATTTCTTGTATCAATCTTCTCTACTAGCACATCACCCCTTGCTACGATTTCTCGTATAATATGGTACTTCCTTTCAATGTGTTTTGTTGCTCTGTGAGTTCTTGGTTCCTTTGAATTAGCCACAGCTCCCGAAATATCACAGTATATCGTGATTGTCTTGGGCAGCTTAGGAATCACGTCCAACTCCAGAAGGAAGTTTCGAAACCATACTGCTTCTTTCGAAGCTTCAGAAGCTGCCACATATTCTGCTTCCATGGTGGAGTCCGCAATGCACTTCTGCTTTGCACTCCTCCATGATATGGCCCCACCTCCCAATGTAAACACATAGCCAGAGGTGGACTTCTTTTAATCTCGGTTTGCCCGGAAATCTGAATCAGTATAACCCACAGGGCACAACTCCTCACACTGATAGACGAGTCAATAGTCTCTAGTCCTTTTCAGGTATTTGAATATGTGCTTTACCGCGGTCCAATGCGCCTGTCCAGGGTTAGACTGGTATCTCGCTACCATGCCTACAGCAAAGTAGATATCTGGTTGATGGGTTTTGTATACTGAAAGCATTTATTATAATGAGTATACAACGGTTTATTTCTCCTATCTATTAACAATCTTACATGTATGAACAATGGTATCCTCTTGTCTCACCGATAGGGACGATCATACGACGTGTTGTAGATCGCAGAAGACAGTATGATCACTTGACCTAGTGAGACATAAACCTGATCACTACCGAGACAACATATGAGGATACGTCTGTCCGGATGGCTGCGGCATTGTCGGAATAAGTAGTCTGTCTTGGTTACTTAACATGTTGGTAAGCAGAGGTGGCATATTGATGGACCGTAGTGAGATGTATTCGTCTGTCTGACATCAGCGAATATAAGATCTCGTTATATTGATTGAGTCCAAACCCTAACGAAGGTTCAGGGGTTTGCACGGGTTGACTGTTGCTTTGACTTGCCATGGTGGAGAGCCTAAGTAACGTGCTCGTATATCCGCATCTTGGGTAACAGCAATTCGTGTAGTACCGCCTAAGACCGGGTTTAGGTAACCATATCCGAGTAATAGGATGGGGACATTCCCTGAGGAGCTCAATAGCATTCATCGTGTCAAAGTCCTGCAGGCTGATTAAGTTCAGGCACGAGTGATAAGGACTGAGTGGTTCTACTCAGGAATAATAAGATATTAATTAATTCTAGTTAGAGCTTGTCAGAGGCTCCGATTAATTAATGGATGTCCGATAACCTTAAATATGGGGATTCTCAATTAATGCAACCCGTTCTCACAACGTGCTAATAAAGGGGTAGGTTAGTATTAATTCTGTGGTGAAAAAGAATTAATATTAATTAATTAATTGTGTCCTGGGTTGTTGACATGGGAATTAATTAATTTATAAGCCCACTTGATTATTTGCATTAGGTCTCAGGTCTGACCCAAATAAGTGTGCTGAATTGAGCCCAGGAGCCCATCAGGGTTTACAACCCTAGGTCTATAAATAGACAGCTCTCTCTCATAAGTTGTAACACAGTTGAAAAACCCTAAACCTAGAGAGAGAGAGAGTGGGCGCCGATCTGAGAAGGAAGCAGGGGAATTTTCGAATTCTGGTCCTACTCAAGCCACAGATCTACGGAGTCCTCACCAGTAGTAGATCTGATCAGCACCGGGATACAGATCTGAAGATCTAATCTGGAGAACAGATTTCTTTCTTCCCCTTTGTTTTTCGATTTTTATTCTAGAAATTAGATATCTAATTCCTACTTCCGCAGATAACAATTGAATTGCGTGGTTGAATCGAAAGTGAAAATTCAAACGCAAAAGATCGGATCAGACTCGACGGAGTTACGGTAAACCCTAAATCCACAAATCTCAGTATTAAATTCATAGGAGCATGCTAGGGTTTATTAGGATTTTAATTATGCACAATATCCATAAATTGATCAGGTTCAGTTTAGTTTTGGTGATTCGGTTCACGGGAAAACCCTACAATTAGTATCAGAGCGAGGTTCTTTATTTTTGGCTCTATTGTTCATAATTAAATTCAATATGCATGTATGGATTTATTGTTTATTGTGGATGGTTTTTGTTCCTCGTGGCAACCCGTGTAATTCAGCCCGCGGTGGTTTATCCGTGTAGGGCTGAATTAATTTTGTAAAATCACGAGAAAATCCGTGATTAGTGTAGATTTGAAAATTGTAATAGAATAGATTGTTCTGTAATTTTCAAATTCTGTAATTGGACGGGTCGAGGACGATGAACGAAGACGGAGTCATCGGCGGAGGGCGGCGGTGCGCGCAGGAGGCGCGGCGGCGTGCGGGCGCGGCTGGCAGCGCAAGCAGCGCGCGAGGGCGGAGGCCGGCGACGGCGTGGGCGGCGCGCACGGAAACGCGCTGCGCACGCGCGCGTGGCCTGCTGGCTGCGGTCGGCTGCGGGGCGGCGGTGGCTGTCGTCGGCGGCTGCTGTCCCTGCGGCGGTGGCTTGTGGTTTTGGTGGTTTGTGCAAATACTGTGTAAACCCTAGGATGTGCATTAGGGTTAGGGCAAATCATCAGATCACAAAGGCCAAAATCCCAAAAGATTTGGTGAATCAAGATTTGGAGGCCCTTGAAGATTTGGAAGATTTGAAAAGATTTGGATTTATCCAAAATTAGATTCAAATTCAAATTGTAATAGATAGATATTTTTTTTCTATTTTGTGGGGCCACGAGGAATTTTTTGTTTGTCTTAATTATCCTCGTATGATATGTGATTTATTTATGTGCGCAATTAAGCATGTGTAGAGAATAGAAAAAGCATGATTTATCGCTTTTATTATTTACAGCTTTCCAAGCATGCTTATGTGATTAATTTCTTGTTGGATTATATTTTAAGAATTTTTGGGCTTGTATTATTACATGCAAAAATTTGGGAAATATAATACTCCCTCCGTCCCATTAGAGTAGTCTCATTTCTTTTCGGCACGGAGATTAAGAGTTGTGAGTGTAGTGGAATTAATATTTTATTGGTGGGTGTGAAAAAGTTTGCTATTTTAGGAAAGTGAGACTAATTTATGGGACAAACAAAAATAGGAAATGGGACTACTTCAACGGGACGGAGGGAGTAACAAAGAAATTATGTGTGCGCATAAAGAAACATTTTAAAAGAAAAATACTAAGCAATTTTTTTAATTAAAATCAATAGACCTCCACAAAGCGGTCATAGGCTGTAAGTGTATCTCTCGTTCTAGTAAACGTCTACGAGTGTAGCTTGCTAGTTCTTAGAGGTGCATGGGTACGGTTGTTGGGATTTCTAGACAAACAATTTAAATCATGTGAATAGTGGGAGGGTTTTGCGTAAACGTCTGCGAGTGTAGCTTGCGTAGATCTCTTTCACTAGTATTCTAGGATTGATTTAAATTATAGATAACAAAAGCTTTAAGGGTTGTGCGGTATGGTTACGTGCCATGCTAAACTGTCTCTTTTGGCCGGAGTTAAATTTGTGGTTAATTGCTTAGAAGCATCTTAGAATATAATGCAAGAATTGCATCCCTGTTCTTGAGAGATGGCTTGGTCTAAGGTTTTCACTAATTATAAATTTCTAGTGTCAAAAGCATCCTGACATGGTAGTGAAATTAAATGGATTGGGGCTTAAAACCCGCAGTTCTGGTTGAGGGTGACATCGTAAATGTCTACGAGTGTAGCTTGCGGTGGGAACTCTTGGGCAATTAGTGGAAAACATTTGTATTTGATTTATTAAAAGGTTTTCAATGCATTTGTTTTCGAAGTTCTACATGTATGTTCTTATTTAAGATTCTTTATTATTTCAGATATGTCTATGTCTACAGTCGATCATTTACTTGCTCTCAATCCTCTAACTGGTCCAAACTTCCATGAATGGAGATACTGCATTGAGTATATCCTCCTGAATAAGCAACACATGTTTGTTCTTACTATGATGCCACTTGCCCCACGTTACCATAAAGTCTCTAGACGTGAGAAGGAGTACTATGACAGATGGGTGGCGTCTGAGGATTTTACTTACAAGTTAATCTCAGATAACCTGTCTAAAGAACTCAAGCTCAAGTACATGGGCTATTGTAGCTCTGTTGCGATCTGGATGGACTTAGTGGCCACGTTTGGTGAAGTGGAACGAACTATCAACTGTGATCTCGTAAAAGACCTAGTCTGTAAGAGAATGGTTGATGGCAGTTCGGTGACACTGCATGTGATGATGATGGATAACACCATGAGACGATTCACACGTAGAGGTGGATGTATATCTGATCGGGCTAAGATCGATATAATCCTGAACTCTTAACCACTTTCATTCTATGACTTTAAGATGGATGTGGCTAAGAGAAGTGAGTACTCTTTCAAAGAGTTGCTCACTGATCTCATAGCAGGACAGTCTTTCGTACCTTCATGGGAGTCTGAGTTATCAGATCTTGAGCACAGCTTGGGCACGTTGAAAGATGTGGTTCATACTGTGTGCAAGAATATGATTGATCGCAGATCACGTGAGAGGAGGTCAAATGAAATGAAGAGGGTTGGTGTCACTTCAAGTAAGAGCGCATGCGGAAGTAAGGGACAAGGTACGTCATTTGCATTTGTAACGGAAATATGTTTAGCATCGGTTTCTACTCATTCGTGGGTAGTGGATACTGGAGCTACTGATCATGTTTGTTACATTTTGCAGGGGTTCACACCGAGGAGGGTGCTGAAGAATGATGAGGTTACCATTTCGATGGGGAACGCAACACAAGTGAGTGTAGCTGCCATTGGAGATTTCACCTTGTGCTTTGATGATTCTGTTTTAACTTTGAGAGATGTTTTGTACGTGCCGGATTTTTGGCGGAACCTTATTTCAGTTTCCAAATTTTATGTTGATGGATATTCAGTTATTTTTTATAGTGGTGTTTCTATCATTGGTAATAACGGTGTTATCTGTCGTGGAATGCTGAATAATTCTCTCTATGTTGTTAACTGTAATCATAAGTCTTCCGCAAGTATTGTATGTAATTCATTCGTAATTGATAATCCTAGAAAGAGAAAACTTACTTCTTCTGATGAGGATCTTACATATCTCTGGCACTTGAGACTAGGTCACATCAGCTTAAAGCGGATTCAAAGACTTGCAGATGACGGTACATTGGACCTAGTCCAGGCTGTACCTTATCAAGTCTGCGAATCCTGCATCGAGGGCAAGATGTCAACTAGGCATTTCAAGGCTAGTCAGTCTTGAGCAGAGGAAGTGTTGGAATTGATCCATTTTGACTTATGTGGACCGATGTCCATGCAGGCTCGTGGAGGGTACGAGTACTTCGTCACTTTCATTGACGACTACTCAAGGTACGGATACGTTTATCTGTTTCGCTACAAGTCTGAATGCTTTGAGAAATTCAAAGAGTTCAAGGCTGAGGTAGAAAAGGAGGTCGGGAAAACTATCAAGTCACTGCGATCTGACCGCGGTGGCTAATACCTCGGTAACGAGTTCCAGCAATATTTGTCAGAAAATGGGATTGCATCCCAGTGGACTGCACCGGGTACTCCCCAGTAAAATGGTGTAGCTGAAAGAAGAAATAGGACTCTTCTAGAGATGGTAAGATCACTGATGAGTTATGCAAACTTACCAATTTCGTTTTGGGGCTACGCATTGGAAACAGCAGCTTACGTGCTTAATGTGGTGCCTTCTAAATCAGTTCCTAAGACACCTTCTGAGCTCTTCCTTGGTCGCAAACCTAGTTTGTCCAAGTTTATAGTATGGGGCTGTCCGGCACACGTACTGTCGAAGGAACCTGATAAGTTAGAAAGCAGGTCAAAAGTAATGTTGTTCATAGGGTATCACAGGCAAACGAAAGGTGGTTACTTTTACTGTCCTGAGAGTCAAAGAGTCGTTGTTAGCACCAACGCTAGATTCTTGGAGGACGAGTATGTGAGTAATCACAAGTCAAGGAGTGATATCGTTCTTCAAGAAATTGAGAACGAGAATGCAATTCCAAGGGAAGGGGAACGTGTAGATGTGGGTGCACCTATGAGAGGTACAGCACCACAGACACGTTCTTCAGTGCAGGGTGTAGGATCACAAGTCACTGCACCTACTACTGATATGGCACCGATGCCTCGTCGTAGTGGGAGAGTTATTTTCCAGCCGGAAAGGTACATGTTCGTGGATGAGTCTTCGAACTTGAGCCCGGAAGACGGACATGAGGACTCTGATCCACTGACTTACGAAGAGGCAGTGCAGGACAAGGATGTTGCCAAATGGCGAGTCGCCATGGATTCTGAAATTGAATTCATAACTGTTATGGATGTATACCAGAAAATTGATTTGCCAGATGGCTTTAGGGCCATAGGGTGCAAATGGGTATACAAGAGAAAGAAAGGGCGGATGGAAAGATCACGGCTTTTAAAGCCAGGCTGGTGGCAAAGGGTTATAGTCAAAAAGAGGGCATTTACTATGACGAAACCTTTTCACCCGTAGCCATGCTCAAATCCATCCGGATACTCCTTGCCATAGCTGCGCATATGGACCTCGAGATCTGGCAGATGGATGTCAAAACCGCTTTTCTAAACGGTTACCTTGAAGAAGGTAGAGACATCTATATGCAGCAACCCGAGGGTTATATAAGCAAGGGCGAAGAACATCTTGTCTGGAAGCTTAGGAAGTCCTTGTATGGACTTAAGCAAGCTTCAAGGTC
>JAPKLW010009670.1:0-12016 GCA_026898455.1 Plectranthus barbatus | reverse complement strand
ATAAGATTCAAACTCAAAATCATGACAAAACTCTTGTGCATTGACTTATATCAAAACATTGCACATTCTGAAGGATATAAGACAAGTACTTTGCACATCCAGTGCATTATTAGACTATCTCTCTTTTTTTTTTTTTTTTTTTTTTTTTTTTATATATATTTTTTTTAACAAAGTTCAAACTGATTCATCACAATAACAAAGATGCACTCATCGTGCACTATACTCATACCAACGACATTAGTCCATCAACATGTTTGGACTACACACATATACAGACTCTAACTTCACCACTTATCATTGTTGGATACCCTTATACATCCATCCACACCTCCTATCATCCGGGTTAAGAAAGAAAAGGTTTTCAGGCTCAACTAGGCTAACAAAGGAGTATGCATCGGGTTAGTGTTTGGGTTCATTGTGGCTTATGAAACGATGGCCTAAAATCATTTCTAAATCCTTGACACTCTCCTACGCAATTTTGAGCAAGAAGCCAGAGCAAGTTCTAGAGATTAAGTGTGCGGTGACCGACTCTCAGTGAAACAAAGTTAGGCTCAATTCTGACAGGGCAGTAAGCGTATTCAAGAGGCCAAAAATCAATTCCGTAAGATCACAATTCACCAAATCATTTACAACAATCAATGTAAGTTTCACGAGAAAGAAAATTTGTCATCATAAACTTGATCAATAATGCAAAAGTGACCACCCTATTAATTCATTTCTCTTTCACAATTCAGGTTCCACAATACAGACTCAACAGGAATTTAAAAACTGAATTAAATACAAGTAAACAAATAAAAGCAAATAAAGGTGGTTCATATTACAAGTTCAAATTCAAGTACAGACCCAAGCTCAGCAGCATAAGAATGGAGCAAATAAGATGGAGAAGAAAAGTAAAATAGGGGACCACACATCGACCGATCCCATCCCCCCCCCCAAACTTATTCGATACAAAGGAAAGAATAAGTTTGTGGGAAGAAGATCACGGAGGTGTGTGGGTACCTCGATAACCTCACTGGGGCGGGGGCCAGTTCTGTGGGAAACGGGCCATGAATCGCTGCATCTCGTCGTTCGCCTCTTGCTGGCGTCGCCATTGTTCTTCCTCCCACAGGTTGTGGCGCTGCTGCGCCGCCCACCGCTCCTGCTCTTGCTCAGCAAAGCGTTGCTGAGTTGCCCACTGCGTCCGCTGCTCATCCTCAAAAGACCTCCGGGCCGTCCAGTCACGCCTCTGCTCCTCCTCGAAAGACCGGCGCTCAGTAGCATACGTCGTCTGGGCCGCAGAAAGGGACTGGAGCTGCGTGCTCCAGTCCGACCACTGTCTCTCTAGCGCGCTGAGGCGCTGCTCAACCTCCGCCCGACTGTAACGGCGCTCGTAGCAGATAGATGTTCCCCCGCGCTGCTGCCGGGATGACCCCCCTGTTTCCTGCCGGGATGATCCCCCTGTCTCCTGCCGGGATGATCCCCCCAGCTCCAAGTAGAGGGGCTGTTCCTCGTGTGTTATCCTCGGGAGCCTCCTCGTGAGCCTCCTCATGAGTCTCCTCAAACGCAGGGTTTGGGTTCTGCCGGCGGGCTTCCTCGTCAGCTTGGATCGCCTCCACATGAGCTAGAGTGTCTAGCTTCCAGTTGCTTCGATACTGCCGAAGCCCTACATTAGTGAGCTCGGGGTTCGGCAGCGGGAAGTAAGGACGGCTGCGCTGAACAAAGTGGTAGGGTGGGTGCATCGAATGGATGAACCGAAGATGCACCAATTTCTCCAGTGTGAGCTTTGTCAGGGGCTCAGCCCGCTCCTCGGACACATCGACCCCTAGCGAGTATAGCAAGGTGGTCCACAAACCGCCAATGCAGATGGTCCCTTTTTGGGCCCCCGAGATCCTGTTGGACTGCATCAGAAATAATTGGGCAAAGTTGAGGTACTCGCTGTTCAACATGCAGTATAGGACCATGAGCTCTGCGTCTCTGAGGGAGCTGTTCTCCTTTCTGGCGAAGAGGGTATGGGCCAGGATGGCTCGGACCATCCGGAAAACTGGGTTTCGGATCATAGAAGCCTTACAGTCTCCCGATGACCAACTTGGGCTTCCTTCGGCGCAGATATGGGGCCAGAAAGTCTTGCTGTCGTAGCCCCTTGGTTTGTTGTACCTCCCCAGGTTAACCACTCCAAACGCCCTATTGATTTCCTTTGTTGAAATAGTCCTATCTTGATTTCCGGCCCGGAAGGTGGCGCCGGTGGGCTCAGTTCTCCCTTTCGTGGTGATCTCCAGAGTAGACAAGATCTCCAGGGTGAACCTTGTGAACGTCGGGGCATCGAGCTCCAGCAGGGGTGCCCAACCAATGTTAGAAAACAGCTCCTTCACGTTATCATAGAGCCCCATTGCCTTCATTGCATTAGTGTCAGGGTAGCAGGTGCCTTCGACCCCTCTTTCGGCCAGAACTTTGAAAGTGTTGATCATGCCCGCATCTCGGATCCCGGTGATCCCATAGGAGTCAGGGTTAGTACGACGGCGAGGTGGCATAGTCCTACAAATGAAGAACAAACATGCATATTATCCACCGTGAAGCAGGAAAGCAATAAATGCACACGAATTAAAACCAACATAACTATACGAAATAAACTAACAATACGAAGACCATAATTCCACAGTTAATTAAAACTTTTAACCAAACATAGATAAACTCAACTCATCGTCACTCTAACATACTCAATCCCAACGTTTTGGCATAACAATATCCATAATAAGTCCCCAAATTATTCAAGTAAATGCAACATAATCACAATGTACTAATGCAAACAAGTGAACATAGAGGTAAAGGAAATAACAACTAAATATGAAAACGATAAACCTAAATTAAGCAATTAAAATCACAAACGTGCAATGCAAGCAATTAAACTCGAATATAGAGACACAATAACCATAATGCGAGATTTAAACGTGAGTATGAAGAAGAAATACCTAGAATTTTACGAAAATATGACGAAAATTAAGAACCCTAGCCAATTTGGGGATTATGGTGTTTTTGGACGAATTGGGGCAAACCACTCGGATAGGAAGCCTCCAAATGCCGTGGGAGAGTGATGTTTAAAAGGAATTCGTGAGACAATGCAAGATAGAAGAGAATTTTTGAGAGGAAATTTCGAAAATTTGAGAGTTGGGTGAAATTTTGGTGAATAAAATGAAAAAATCGCGCAGCAACCCCCTTTTAATGCATACCCGGCGACCCAAGTGCGCGATCGGCAATCGCCGCTTGTGCAGATAGGTCGCCGGTTATGCACCGTACCAAATTAGCTAAAATTACACACCCGGCGACCCAACCAGCATAACCGGCGATCGCCGGTTATGATTTCGGATCGCCGGTTGTGTCACGTACCTGTCCGGCATTTGACGGGGTAATCGGCGACCCAGGTGCGCGATCGGCAATCGCCGTCCATGCATTCTGGGTCGCCGATTTCGTCACGAAATCGCGCGACTCCCTCTATTTTCGACTCTGTTTCCTGCATCCAATGAACTCAACACCCAAACATGAACGTAACTGTGGAAAATGATAAAAATACTCAACGTACATTAAAAACGGACGCACAAAATAATAGAGAAACTCAAATAAACCAATAATGGATTGGGTTGCCTCCCAATAAGCGCTTTATTTTACGTCTATAGCTAGACACAGCAGCACAAACTATGGTTCAGATAAATAAAGTTCAACTACAGCAGAAACAGTCTCAGATTGGATGTAAAGCTTCACCCTATGACCATTCACCGTGAAGTGTATGCCATCAGTTCCTATTAAGTCTAGTGTACCATTTGAGTTAATCTTGTCAACAACATAAGGACCAGACCATCTAGACTTCAGTTTCCCAGGGAATAAATGCAATCGAGAATTAAAGAGGAGTACCTGATCCCCCGGCGTGAATTCACGGGGGCGGATGCGTCGATCGTGAAATTTCTTGGCACGCTCCTTGTACAACCTCGAACTCTCATAAGCTTCGTTCCGAAATTCTTCCAACTCTGTCAGCTGGATGCATCGCTGCTCAGACGCAGCCTTCAGATCCCAGTTAATCTTCTTCACAGCCCAGAAAGCTTTGTGCTCCAACTCTACTGGCAGATGACAGGATTTTCCAAACACCAACTGGTATGGTGACATACCAATTGGGGTCTTGAATGCAGTTCTGTATGCCCACAAGGCATCATCCAAGCGCAATGCCCAATCCTTCCTGGATACTACAGACTTCTCCAGGATTTGCTTGATTTCTCTGTTAGCTAGCTCAGCTTGACCATTGGCTTGGGGATGATATGGAGAAGTGATTTTATGATGCACTCCATATTTTGACAGGAGACTCCCCAGCCATCTATTCTTAAAGTGGGGTCCGCCATCGCTCAGCAGTGCTCGCGGCGCTCCAAAACGAGTCAAGATGTTCTTCTGTAAGAACTTGAGTACCACCTTAGAGTCACTCGTCGCAGTGGGGATAGCCTCAACCCACCGGGTTACATAATCCACTGCTAGCAGGATGAATTGGTATCCATGAGACTTAGGGAATGGTCCCATAAAGTCAATGCCCCAAACGTCGAAGGGCTCGATCTCCAACATGTACTTCTGTGGCATCTCATCTTTCTTCGAGATGTTCCCCATTCTCTGGCATCTATCACAGCTGGCCACAAATTTTTGACAATCGCGGTAGATAGTAGGCCAATAAAATCCACTATTGAGGATCTTCATGGCTGTCCTATTTGCCGCACAGTGGCCTCCATATGGGGACAAGTGGCAGTCCCCCATAATCTGCTCTTGCTCATTTGACTCGATGCACCGCCTAATCACCATATCAGCACAACGGCGGTAGAGGAAAGGCTCGTCCCAATAGTAGAACTTACACTCGTGCAGAAACTTCCTCTTCTGATGTGAGGAAAGATCAGGTGGTGAAACACCTGCAACCAGATAATTCACTAGATCCATGTACCATGGATCCGTCGCTTCCACAGCAAACAACTGCTCATCCGGAAAGACTTCAGTAATTCGGATCCTCTTGTCATCCCCTTCCACTGGGTTCTCTAGCCTTGACAGGTGGTCCGCTACCACATTTTCGCACCCCTTTCGATCCTTGATCTCCATATCAAACTCCTGCAGTAACAGGATCCACCGGATCAGTCTCGGCTTCGCTTCCTTCTTCGCAAAAAGATATCGGATCGCAGCATGATCCGTGTATACAACTGTCTTTGCCCTAATCAGACACGCCCGGAACTTGTCGAAGGCGAATACCACCGCCAACAACTCTTTCTCCGTAGTGGTGTAGTTCACCTGAGCCTCATCCAGAGTCTTGCTGGCGTAGTGTATAACTCGGAAAATCTTATTCCTTGTCTGCCCCAACGCGGCTCCTACAGCTGTGTTGCTGGCATCGCACATCAGAACAAAAGGCTCTGACCAATCTGGAGAAATGAGAACCGGAGCGGTGGTCAAGGCCAACTTCAGCTTCTCAAAGGCCTGCAAACAATCATCATTAAAAACGAATTTCGCATCCTTCATAAGCAAAGAACTAAGAGGTTTAGAAATTTTAGAAAACTCCCTGATAAACCTCCGGTAGAATCCTGCATGTCCCAAGAAACTGCGAACAGATTTCTCGTTCGTGGGTGGTGGCAACTTTGAGATTGCCACGATCTTTGCTCGATCTACCTCTAAACCTGCAGCAGAAACTTTGTGGCCAAGAACTATTCCTTCCCTAACCATAAAATGACATTTCTCCCAATTCAACACAAGGTTAGTATCTTGGCATCGCTGCAGAACAGTAGTCAGGTTTTCCAAACAATCATCAAATGAATGACCAAACACAGAAAAATCATCCATGAAAACTTCCATAATATTCTCTACCAGCCCGCTAAAAATAGACATCATGCATCTTTGAAAAGTGGCAGGGGCATTACACAATCCAAAGGACATACGCCTATAAGCAAAAATCCCATAAGGGCAAGTAAAAGCAGACTTATGCTGATCCTCAGGAGCTATTACTATTTGGTTATATCCAGAATAACCATCAAGAAAGCAGTAAAAATCATAACCAGCTAGCCTATCCAACATCTGATCAATAAAAGGGAGAGGAAAGTGATCCTTACGTGTAGCACTGTTCAGTGCTCTGTAGTCTATGCACATCCTCCAGCCTGTGACAGGTCGGTGAGCGATCTCCTGGCCGCTCTCGTCTTTAATGACTGTCGTTCCCCCCTTCTTCGCCACCACTTGGGTAGGGCTTACCCATTCACTGTCTGAGATGGCGTAAATCATCCCAGCATCTAGGAGCTTCATCACCTCCTTTCGCACCACCTCCTGCATGATTGGATTAAGCCTTCGTTGCGGTTGCACCTTGGGCTTATATCCATCTTCAAGTAAGATCCTGTGCATACAGATAGAAGGGCTAATACCCTTGATGTCAGACAACGACCACCCAATAGCAGATTGGTGGTCTCTCAATACCCTCAGTAATCTATCCATTTGACAAACAGATAAAGTAGCAGAAACGATTACCGGATATGTGTTGTTTTCACCCAAGTAGGCGTACCTCAGATGGTCTGGCAGTGGCTTGAGCTCCAGCACTGGTGGCTCCTTTTTTCCTCCTGGATTTAGCGCCTTCTTCCGCGCCTCCTCTTCTTCCTCCTCGCTCCTCAACTTCAGAAAATTGGCGCTCTCCACCTTGTTCTTCTCACCTGCAGGATCCAATGCTAGAACAGACTCTAGCAACTCATCACACGCATCATACAGGTCATCACAAGGATAAACAGAATTTTGCACCCCATAATCTAAGGAATCAGTAGAAATAAATAAAGGGTCACAAGGATACAAAACCTGAACCATGTCGCACTCCTCATAGCAGTCATCAGAGTCGTGTCGCTCCATGGCTTTGTAAATGGAGAAGGTGATCTTCTCGTCGTTTACTCTCAAGGTGAGCTCGCCCTTCTTCACATCAATGAGGGCGTCAGCAGTGTGGAGGAAGGGTCTTCCTAGGATCAGTGGAATATTGCGGTCTTCCTCCATGTCCAAGACCACAAAATCAGCTGGGAAAATAAATTCCCCCACTTTTACTAGCACATCTTCAACTACCCCCTTTGGGTAGTTCACATAACGATCCGCCATCTGGAGTCTGATGGTGGTCGGCTTGATGTCGCCGATCTGAAGCTTCTTGAAGATCGACAGAGGCATCAGATTGATGCTGGCCCCTGAATCACACAGGACTTTCTTGAAGTTTTGTCCACCAATTAAGCAGGTGATGGAAAAACAGCCCGGATCAGCCCTCTTTATCGGCATCTTCTTCTGAATGATAGCGCTGCATTCTTCGAACAAGTTGACTGTCTCGAATGCGCCGAAGGGCTTCTTCTGGGTAACCATATCCTTCAGAAACTTCATGTACCCAGGAATTTCCTGTACCACTTCAATCAATGGTAGATTGATGTGGATCTTCTTCATATGCTCCAGAAAACGCTTGTATCTCTCCTCCGTCTGCTTCTTAGCAAATCTCTGCGGGAAGGGTACAGCAACAGGACCAGCTACTTTGGGTCTGTCTTCAGGACAGACCTCTTTACCCTTTTCAGTACGTTCTTCTTCAGGAAGAACAGGGTCAGCCTGTACAACTTCAGGTTGCACAGAAACGTCAGCGGGCATGGACGGCCCCTCGTAACCTTTACCACTGCGGGTGGTAATGGCATTGCACTGGTCCTTAGGATTCACCACTGTGTTGCTCGGGAAGTGCCCCGGAGTGTGCTGGCTACCAATTGCGTTGGCTATCTGGGAAATCTGTGTGTCCATCTGCTTCATGTGCTTTCCCATTTCCCCCATATTATTCTGTAGCTGAGCAATTTCTCCATCTGTCTTTGTAGACTTCGCATTGGAGACTGCGATAAATTGGGTCAGGAGCTCCCTCATGCTTGGCTCCTTTGGCTCGTTAGTTGCTCCATGATTAGCAGCAAACCCAGGTGGAGGCTGTAGAGCATTGTTCGGGTTCCCATAAGAGAAGTTGGGATGATTCCGATTGTTAGGATGATATACCATGTTTCCCGATGGATACCCTCGATTGTTGTTGAAGTTCCTCTGGTTCACATAGTTTGCATCCTCCATCTGCATCTCATTAACTTGCTCATAGCTTTGCTGAGGTAGATTATTTTCCAATTTGGTGATGCGAGTCTCCAGTAATTTAGTGGAAGCAGCCACTTCTTTCCTCATCAGCTTTATCTCAGCAGCTATATCTCCAGTATCATCAACTGCTGCTACCCTGTGATCTCCTCTATCCGCTGGCCAGTTGTATTCGCTTTTCGCCATTATTTCCAGTAATTCTAACCCTTCCTGTGGTGGTTTGCCAGTCAGTGACCCTCCAGCTGAAGCATTCACATGCTTCTGGGTTTCCCTGTCCAAGCCTCGATAGAAATGGCACATCTGTTGTTTCTCTGTGAAACCATGGCAGGGGCAAGAACGTAGGAGATCCTTGTAGCGTTCCCAAGCCTCGTACAGTGACTCCCCAGAAAACTGTCTGAACTGAGAGATCTGGGTCTGTAACTGGATCGTCTTGCTGGGTGGGAAGAACTGAATCAGAAACAGCTTGCATAATTCTTCCCATGTTGAGATCTCGTTGCAGTTCAACGTCATGTACCACGACAAGGCTCTGTCGCGCAGTGTGAAGTGAAACAGGTGCAACCGAATATAGTCGATAGGCACCTGATTCTGCTTAACTGTATCACAGAGCAGTAAAAATCTCTGTATATGCAGATGAGGGTCCTCAGATGGTAGTCCCCCATACTGGTTTTGCTGGGCTGTGTGTATCAGACCAGTCTTCAGTTCAAAGTTTGGTGTGTCCACCTTCAGCCCAAAATCAGCGTTGCGGTGCCTGTCTGTCATAGGCTCGTACATCTCATCAACAGTGGGCGCTCTCCGGGCTTCAGGACCCTGATTCTCTTGAAGTCGTAGATTCATCTCTTGGAGCTGCCTCTGCAGCTCAGCAATCTGTGCCGCTTGATTTTCAGCCATTGCGAATTCTAACTTTCTTCTTGCGGTGTTTCTTCGGCAGGTAGACTCGATTTCCGGATCGAAAGGCTCAGCTGGTGGACCTTTTGCTCTGGTTCGCATATACTACCTGAAGAAATCAGAAAGTGAATGGCACAGACTAGAAATAAAAATATAGATAAAAATGCGTAAAGTAAAATCCTAGAGTAATTAGCGTAATATCAGAATTAGTGTCAGTTATAAATCTGTGCAATCCCCGGCAGCGGCGCCAAAAACTTGATAGCGCGTTTTTCAACGCGCTAAAGCTGCAAGTGTACAGACCACTGCAGAGGGCAAGTAATAATTTATCGATTCTCAAGGATTGCAGGATCGAAATATAACCAAGCATTGAAACATAGATACCGTACTACTATCTAGGTGAATCATAAAAGGATTTTGGTTTATCTAAACTAATTGATTTTAAAGTAGTAATAAAACAAAATGAACAATTTACGATTTTAGAAAACTGGTGAGAAAACAGGATTCCAGGGTAATCCACTTTGCATAACAATCAAACAACGTTTTCATGCAATTCAATCCCAATTTAATTTCCAGAGATGTGAGCAATCGCAAATATGTTATCAGGTGATCCTCTCGGACTCTAAACCATAACATGGAAATAAAATACCTAGTGACTCCTCTCGGATGCGCAAAAAGAATTTTACTCTTGATAAAAACCTTAGATTTTAAACCCTTTAAAAGCTCAATTTCCTCTCGGACAATTGTTCTAGTAAATCTAATTTATTTGCGTCATAATTGATAACCTAGACCTCTCGGTTCAAAAACTACCAATTCAAATCACAATTAATGGCCAGTTAATCACAATTCATGAAAATCCCAAATTAAATTAGAACATCAAAGGAAAAGGAACATTAAATTGCATAAACTGTTGAATGAATAAATACAAAGTTTCAAAACCCTAGAATCCACAAATGGGTTTAGCCAATCATGCTAAATCCCAGAAAAACAAAAGATAAAGAGTCACAAAAATAGGAAAACATGAAAACTAAAAACCGTAGTCTTCAATCTTCGAATTCCGGAGTGCTCTTCAAGTTCCCTAGCCTTTTGCCCTTAATTCTATACTCTCCAGTTGAAAAAGTGATGAAAGGAACCTTATTTTCGTTCAGAGAGGTCCTATTTATAGTTGAGGCCTTTAAAATCTCCAAAAGATATGGTTTTGGGCTAAAGATTCGCCAGATTTCGTCAAAACGGGACACAGACGGCGACCTGAGAGGCGCGATCGGCGACCGCCGGTTATGCAACCGGGTCGCCGATCATGTCACGTGAGAAAACTTCTGAAATTGCAGAACCGGCGACCCGTCCACATAATCGGCGATCGCCGGATGTGTCATCCGGGTTGCCGGTTTTGCACTGTGCGTAATGTCTTCAAAATTCACAACCGGCGACCCATCTACATGACCGGCGACCGCCGGTTGTGTCATTTGGGTCGCCGATTCTGCCTCGAACGGGTTTTCGGCGTTTTCTTTTGTATTTTCTGACTCCTTCTTCCCGGTACAAGCTACCATCAGTCGGCTTTTCGGAGATTTTTGTCAATCCTTGTAAACAACTCGATTGTGCGTGAAATCTGCATAAACAACCACAAACCAGACCAAACGTAATATTTTCTAAAAGAATATGAATAATGCATGAAAACACTACATAACAATCTGATCTAAGGCCAAAAGTGAGCAAATCCACATCAGCAAGGTGCAGAAAACGAGTGTTTATCAAACAACAACCTCCAACTTTCGACGGGACCGGAGATCCCACTACAGCGGAGGAATGGGTCCACGAGTTAGAGAAAATATTCTAACATATGTAATGCTCGAAATCTGAAAGAAGTAAATTATATGACGTACCAATTAAAAGGCAAGGCTGATAGATGGTGGGAGACTTATGTCAAATCTCTGGCACCAATTGACCAGGAATGCTTGGATTGGGAGAATTTTATGTTACCACTGTACGAGAAATTCATGTCGAAACAGTACAGGAAAGATTGAGAAGTTGAGTTTTTCCTACTAGAACAAGGAAAAATGTTCGTGGAGGAATAAGACACAAAGTTTGGTGAGCTAATGCGCAACAGGTTGATATGCCAGAAAAAATGGCGGAAAAGTTCAGAGATGGTTTGAAGGAAGAAATTCATACTCAGCTATCCACTCTTACTGATTTGGGCCATCAGGAGTTATTATGGAAGGCTCTCGCGTTGAGGCGTTGAAGAATAAGAAGAAATTGCCAATTTGGTGTACTCAAGAGCCCTAGTCATCGTCTGCAGCCCCTAAAAGAAAATGGGAGGAGAACCCGCGACCCCAGTATCAAGGGTCGGAAAGCCAAAAACACCAAAATCAGGGTAACTATCATAACAATCAAATGCGCAATTTTGACCAGCCAAACAAAAGGTACGAGGCGCTGACCGCTCCTAGACAGGATCAACAGAACATGTCACTTACCCAATGCAACAAGTGTAGAAAGAGGCATTATGGAAAGTGTCATGTTGCAGAAAACTTGTTTTTCAAATATGGAGGTTCAGGACACTATGCACGATAATGTCCTTCAAATCAATTTGGGGCGGGAAACATGCAGAATAATCAGAGGCTTGCAAACCAGCAATTGAAGGCAATTAGGGGAGAGAAACAACCGTGGAGAAGAGCTGTTGGAAACCGCTGGGGAGGCAGGCAGGACAGACGATCCCCACCTCGTCGATAGGAGGAGAATCATCAGGAAGATAACCAAAAGCCTAGGAGGGCAGAGCGTATGCTCTTGAAGACAACAGAGACAAAGGCAACCTGGCAGGTATGAGAGTTATTAATAATATACCTGTCATGGTTTTATTTGATACTGGAGCATCACATACATTTATATCATCTGCATTTGTGGAAATAATAGGACTTAAGGTAGAAACTAGCAAGCAGGAGTTGAAGGTAGCTATGCCTTCAGGAGAGACGACTACTACTACCTTACTATGTCGTAATTTGTGATCACTATTTTTTTATAATGATTTTTTATAGTGTAGTGACAAGTT
>JAPKLW010009669.1:0-12018 GCA_026898455.1 Plectranthus barbatus | reverse complement strand
GGAAGAAGATCGAAATGGAAGATCATCCTCTGCTCTGTGTGTGTGTGTGGAGGAAAACACATTATCCACTGCTCTGGGCCATACGTTGTCGTCTTTGCAGAAAATTGTTCACATTGTTTAAATTTTTATTTCTTTCAAAATATATAAATTGAATTAAGTAGAATTAATTTGTTCTCAAATAGTAAACTCTAACAATATAATTTTTTTAAAAAAATTATCAATTATATCCTATTTTTTTTTATCAACTATGAAAAATAACTTAATAATTTTCTATCATTGAATTATATCATAATATTTGATTTTGTCACTTAAAAATATTATAAGTTATGTAAAATATTCCAATATATCTCCAGCACTTAATTTATATCCTAAATTTCAGCTTTCTCAGCATCCTTGGAAAACAGATACTTTTTCTTCGCCAATTACCAAAGCGTAATTCCAGATTCTCAAGTTGATGCAGGAGCACCAAGTTGTTGAGGTGAGCACCATAACCATAGGCAGAGCAATGAAGTCCTAATTTTTTAATATTTGGCATCTTTTCCAGAATCCCTTCCACACACACATCATGTAACACTAAGGAAAGTGTTTGCAGATTTTCCAGAGTTGAAGTAATTGCATCTTTGGGATAGGGAAACCTAAACCTACCGTTGCATATGAGATGTCTCAACTGCGGCAGCAACCAAATCTGCTGCGGCAAACACAGGACATTCTGCTTACCTATCAGTTTAATCCCATTTCTTACATCAATGACTAACGTTTGAAGACTCTGAAGATTTGATATTGCTACAGGAATGGTGAAACCAAACCAGGTGTGGATGGATAGATATCTTAAATGAATTAGTTTGAATATTTCATGATGCAGCGACTGGAAGTTCACATTTTTTGCATCCAATACCCTGATAGACCAAACACTCTTCCAGAATTCCTTTCCAAATTTTTTTTGAGGATCCCCATGCTCATCGTGGATAGGGAAGCACATAATAGTATGGATGGATGGGCAATAAGCTCTAGAAAGGTACCTCAGCATTGAATATTTGACACTTACGCGATGCTGATCTTTTATGTTTGCAATGAAATGCTGCTCCCCTTCAAAGTTTCTATCAATCAGATTCACAAAAAAACTCGTCTCCTGAGCTTTTCTTATGCACAAGTCCCGGATGAGATCATGGAGGCTGCAACTTTTGATTTTGCCATTCCACTTCCTTCTTGTGACCAGAACAAGATTTCTATTGGCCAGATCCTCCAGACATTCTTCTGCCTCATCTTCCATTGATGATCCTTCTGAGTATCTCAAGAAATCATCAGCTACCCATAATCTGACCAGTTTGGAGACACGAATATCATGATCTTCTGGGAAACCTCCCATGTACAAGAAACAAGACCTCAAATGATGAGGCAAATGGGTATAACTCAGAGACAGTATCTCATCAAACTTCCCATCATCTTCTGTCGCAACAATTGAACTTACATTCTTTGCAATTGTCCTCCATGGATCTGGTTCCGTTTCGACTGTGGATAGGAGTCCTGCAATCACCACAACTGCAAGGGGCAGTCCTCTACAACTTTTTGCAATCTTCTTTCCGATTTTCTCCAACAAAGGAGACCAATGCTTATCTCCTAACACCCTCTGTCTAATCAATTCCCAACTTTCTTCATCACTCATGAAGCGCATCTGGTGAAGAGGGCTATGGGAATCAAAATAAACAGCCACATCAGACAACCTTGTTGTTAAGATGATTCGACTTCCATTGTGGTCATCAGGGAATACATGTCTTAAATCATCCCAAGTTTCTTTACACCACACATCATCCATTACGATAAGATACCTTCTACCCTTTAAACCTTTGTATAATGCTTCTTCATCCCCCTGCCCAGATTTCTCCTTATCAAAATCTTTCATCGAATTGATGAGGCCTGAAACAGTTTTTTGTGAGCTGTAATTTTGGGACACTGTGACCCAAGCACGAATATCAAAATACTCGGTTGTGTGTGGATCGTTATAAACACCAGAGAAAAAGTTCGTTTCTAGCCAAAATTTCGCCCGACATTCTTTTTTTTTTTTATATTAACAATTCTAAATAAAAATATGTTAATTAGCTGTATTCGCATAAAGGAGCGCGGCAACCAAGTCATTCTCTAGAAAAAGAATGGCCCCGCCACGAACTCGATTAATTTCATACATGTCATGAGATAGAGATTTTATAATATTATATAATAATTTACTTTAGAGAGTAAAATTTAAATAATCACTTTGGATAAATCAACATGTTATATAGCTATAAATTTAAAAATATAAGTTATATAGCCACTTTTTAATGATTTGAGAGAGAATTTAATATTTGAAATTGAAACACATTAATTAATTTTTGTCTTTACTACCCACCAACCCCACTCACTCTCTCTCTCTATCTCTCTCGTCCCTGTCTGTCCCACTCCCACCACCAACGGCAACTGTAAAACATCGAAAACGTAAGAAAATTGAGTAAAAGAAAATTACTGCAAACGTAAAGATGTCCGGAGAAGAAGAAAATTCGAACCAGGAATGCTCACATTCACGTTTATTTTTGTCAAACATATGCCTATTTTTTCTTATTTTTTTCGTCGATTAGTATGCTTTTTAGATTCGAATACATGTTTAATTATGTATATAGTTGATTAGTTTTATATTTCATCGATTTCTATGCTTAAATATGAGTAAAAATAATTTAGGAATAATTTTTGCTGCGAGAACTGTGTAAAAATCGTAACAGAGCCCCACCCTAGGATAGAGACGACGAGATCTCGAAATCGATATCGAGATCTCGAATTGATTTCAAGATCTCGAAATGATAGTTCGTCTCGAAATCCATTTAATTCAAACTTTATCTTAAATTTATTAAATTAAGACATTATATTATATAAACATATATTACTTGACATGTATTTCACAATTTAAACTCTATTTAACATAATACATTCTACATTTGCAACGATTCATACATACGGTGTTTCTATTTGAAATGTTTATATCTTAAATTACGATATTATATTATATAAACATATATTACTTGACATGTATTTAACAATTAAAGCTTACTTTAACATAATACATTCTACATTTGAATCGACTCATACATAGAATGTTTCTAATTGAAATGTTCATATCTTATTGATGTTTGAATAGGATGAAGTAGAAGTAGTATAATATAAAGTAAACATCTTGGTAATGAATGAACTATTACATGTTTCTTTGTTATTGAATAAAAAATGTTTAAATGAATGTTATATGAGTTGATTATCCTCGAAATGTAGTGAATTAAATATTCAATTAGCCAATAATCACCCAAATTGAAATTGTCTCGACTCAAACCCTAGAAATCACGAAATGGGCATTTCGAGATCTCAACATCTTGATATCGAGATCTCCAAATCTATTTGTAATTTTGTTAAATTCACCTGAATTCGTATACAAACCAAAACACCTAAACAGATCAGACAGAAACTCAAAAATGCGTCCAAACATCAGTCACAATACATAAATTCTATGTCAAAACACAAAAACAAACATAAACCAATATACATTAACATAATCAATTTGTCATGAGAATGCAAATAGAAATAAAGAAATAAAACAAGTGTCACTACTCACTCATATAATCAACTCTCTCCGGTCATTTTCTTTTTGTATGTCCCGTCTGTTGACATATACTACATGTCTTCGCCCGTCGCCTTCGTGGCCCATCTTGAAGTGGATGACTGTTCAAATCTGCTTCACCAAATGGCGATATAAGCAGTGCAGACACGTGAGTTGTGATTGGGTTGCTGACACCTCCTACATACTTGAGATCTGTGCGTGGTCGAACTCTCAGCACCAGAACGTGCTATACTCATCCTAGGACGGCCAGCCTGTCGAACTACTATTGGTAGTCTCACAACAAAAGATGAGATCTTGGAGTTACACTAAAAAAATGAGATCTCGTGACAAAATCGAGATCTCAAATTGATTTCGAGATCTCAACTTCTAAGTCGAGATCTCGATTTTGCTACGAGATCTCGATTGCTGGGTTTTTTCCCAAAGTTCTCTGCATATTATTTTTAAGAACAGTCATAAAATCACTATATTTTCTAAAAAATTAAGATATACAAGTCGATTTTGAACACATATCATCATAATAATGCATAAAAATTAGGAAAAATGGTTGAAATGAACATACCTTCGATTTTTGGCTCTCAAAATTCTCTGAACTATCTTCAAAATTTTTTTTGAATGCTTCCTCGTACAATGAAATGCATATTTATTTGTAAAAAGTTTTAATAAATTTCCAACAACCTTGGTTGTTGAAAATAAATGATAAAATAATTATTTTTGAAAATGGAAATAACATTAATAAAGTTGATTTTGTCTTGTAGCCGAAAATGGAAAAGAGAAAAAGACAAAAGTACAAAGTGGCTAGAAAACTTATATTTTTATCCTTGTGGCTATAAAATATAGCAAGTTATTCAAAGTGGCCACTTTTATGTATTCCCACTTTAATTTATTTCTTTAAAAAAAGTTATACTTTCTCCCTCTCAAGTAAATTGTCCACATTTTCTTTTTTTGTTTGTCAATATTAGTGCACTTTCCTAAAATAGTAAATTTTTCACACTTATCAATAAAATATTCATTCCACTAGCACTCACATACCTTGGTTATCGTGTCCGGTCAAATGTGGACAATTTGACCGAAACGGAGGGAGTATTTAACAAAAATTTAGTTATATTCGTAATCACCGTTTTATATTTAGATTATTGTATATACTGATTTTGTTATTTTCTTAAATAACTTATCTATCTTTAAAACTCTTCAAAATGTCCTAAAGTTTACTTAATTAAGTGATTTTGTCCCAATTTTTCAAAATTATGGAATTATGTCCCAAAATTTATCTAATTAGGTGATTTTGTTCGAGTTCTCTAAAATTGTGGAATTATGTACTAAGATTTAAAATATTAGGTAAATATGTCATCCGTTAGTAAAGATATTAATTTCACGTTGGGCCACACATTAAATGTCGACGTGTCAAAATGCGTGACTTTTTTATTTTTATTTTAGTTGATGTTAGTATAGGAAATCTTATCCTAATTTTTATTATTTGACATGTCGGTATTTAACGGGTGACTAAACGCAAAATTAACATAGTTGTTATTTGAGAATATATTTACTTAATGAGGAGGGATCATGTAAAAAAAAATTCCCCTGTGAGAAGAAAGAATGAATCATGTCCATCAGATCTAAAATAATCAATTGTTGATATTTAATCAAGCAATAATTAAAACTCAATCAAGCAACAAAATAATCAAGCAACAACTAAAGCACAATCAAGCAACATTGTAATCAAGCAATGACCTGAATACAATCAAGCAATGTCATGAATGCAATCAAGCATCTTTCTCATTTTCTCACGTTAAGATTTTTTTTCACTGGATCCGCTCTCTTTACTTAATATACCATTGACACATAAATCCATAATTTTAAAAAATCGAGATAGAATCCCATAATTAGGTAAATTTTGGGACATAATTCCATAATTTTAAATCATTTGTTCCCAAGTGTCTATGATTTATTGGTAAGTGGAGTATATAATGGTCCTTAGACCTGATGTCAATACTCATTTTATTTACAAAGTGGTGTGCTTTGACCAAGTACAATGCTTGCACTCCAATAAAGGGGTAGATACGGCTTGTGTTGGGTACATCACGATGTAGATGAAAATGGTAGTTGAGTCAAGATGGGATTCATTACTCGATTGGACTTCGAGAAGAACACTCAGGTTCTCCATATTATATGATTGCTAAGTCACTGGCCAGCGCAAGACATATATTCAATTATAGTAATTGAATATGATGTATATGAATCATATAATGAATGTGAGATAAATTAATTAAGTTATTGAGATAGACACATGGAAAATCCTAGACTTAATTGAGTGGTTCATGAATGAAGGGATGTTATATAAACTTCTCGAAATGTCAAGTTTACTAAGTCCACGTAAACGTTCTCCATATTTCAAGTTCGCTACACAACGCAGTCTAGAAGTTTTGTGTAGACTTTAATTTGATTATCGTTGGTAATGGGGGCCTATAGGGTCACACTATAAGTGTTGGATTGATCAGTTTAAGGGTGTAAAGATGGTGCATGATTTTTGAAATTAAAATCGTAGTCCAAGTGGGAGAGTGAAAGATATGGACTAAGATTTTGTACTAATTAGATTAGTACAATATATATTAATTAGATTAATATATATCTTTCAAGATAATATACTAATAAGATTAGTATATAATATAATAATTAGATTAATATATTAATAATTGGATTATTAATTAATGGAAACAAATAAGACCCAAATCTTATTAGATAAGATTTGAGATTCTTCTCTATATAATTAAGAGAATTACTTATTCTTGGAGAATAAGAAACTCACGTTACTCTTAAAGGAGAAGAGAGAAAAATAATTGGTTTCCTGCGCACTTCATATCAAATAGACAAAACCTAGGGTTTTGAGTTCTACGCCTCCATATTCTCTCTAGGAATTCCTAGCGTTCCTGGTTTGAATATACACTGTGAATTGGATTCTGCACCTGATTGATTCGACACGTGGATATCTTTAGTGGTGGATTCGCGTTGCAGGACAAGTCAGAATTGCTTGTATTATACGGAAGAAACTGTAAGTTTTTCCCTTTTAATTCACGTTGAATCTCTACGCATGATATAAATTATAAATCTAGATCTGTTTGTTAATAATTTATTCCGCTGCGTTCATTTGATGAAATCAACGAAACCCAACAATTACTGACTTAGTTATATACATTGGGATTAAATTAAATACTTTTATTGGAGATTTTTTGCATGGTGAAAATGTAAAAAATGTTGTGGAAAAACGACACAAGAGTAATTAATAATTTCATGAGCAGAGTCAATCTGATATATCCACAGCTAGCCGACTTTTCACATGGACTTCACTTGTCTATTTTTGGGAGGGGCTTCCATTTATTACAACATTGTACTTGGACTTTCCAACATCAGATTGTTGTGTTGTGGTCATCTCAAATTTTCATTTTAATTTTATTATTATATTAATTGTTAGTAGATACTCCCTCCGTCCCATTATATTAGGCACGGAGGGAGATGGCACAGAAACCAAGGACAAAATTAAAAACACAATTTAAAGAGTGATTAATGAATAAAATATTAATAAAGTAATGTTAATGACAAAATTAAGAAAAAGAAAGGGCAGTTAGCTCGGCAGTATCTCCCACCGCCAACCCAACTCTCGTGCCGGTGGCGCCGCCTCCTTCCACCCCATCTCTGTCAACAGCCCCCGCCGTCGCCGTCGCCACCCCCACCCCATCGCCTGCCACAACCCCATCGCCTTCCAAGCCTCCACCATGTAATTCATTGTCTCCCTCGCAACCTTCACCTAATCAAATCTAAATCCAAATTAAAATTTTTGAACTGAAATTTCAGAATGTAGTAGAAAATGTATGAATTTTTTTCAACAAATCAAAACCTTGTCGAATTGTTTGGCTTCAAGATTTCTGAATTGAAATCGTTGGATCCAGAATCTCCTTCCAAGCCTCCACCACCACAATTTTCATCAACGCCTCCGCCGCCGCCCAGTCTTCGCTGCTCAAGAACTCCATCAAGCACGCGATCGATTTCTTCATCGCATTCTTCCCGGCGACGCTCAACACTCCCTCTTCGCCGCGGTAGAGCTCCGTCGTCACCCACCTACGCCGCAACCGGCGTCCAGGATCCGATGGTGGTGAGAGAGGCGAGAGAGGTCTCGGTGGTGAGATGCGTTTTTTAATGGGAGGTTTTGGGGGGGGGGGGGGGGGCGGAGAAATTTGGGTTTGGGAGAGAGATGAAGGAGAAGGGGGTTGTGCGGCGCTGTAAGGGATTTAGGGTTTGAGGGGGTGTGATAATTTTAAGAAAAAGGGAGGGTAAGAGAGTAATTTCAAGAATAAGTAATTATAATTAAAATTTGTTAATTTTTTGCAAAATAAGGAAATGTGTCTAACAAATGGGACGAACTGAAAAGAAAAGTGTGCCTAATATAATGGGACGGAGGGAGTATATTACAAGGAAATAGTTTGATTCCCTACCCTCAACTTCATTAGTATTATTGGTCACATATATATCCAACAAAGACAATACAGATTGGGAATAAATATTGAGTATTTTTTTGAGAAATTTATTGTGATATAAAATAGACTATATTGAACATGGGATAGAGCCCACAAGCTTATTATTTGAAGCTTTATTATTATTTGCAACACATCATGTGCATTGGAGCATCTATTCATCAAAAAAGAAATGGATTTATCCTATATATTGTGATTCCCATGTGTTTTTTTTTTTCTTTGGGGAATCCTATGGCGCTTGTGTCATGTGATACTATGGATTTTATTTCATAATATACAACCCATTGACTCCCTCCGTCCCGCTATATTAGTCTCGATTTCTTTTTGGTCTATTCTATTATATTAGTTACATTTTTTAAAATAATAGTTTTTTACATTCACTAATAAATTATTAATTTCACTACACTTACAAATATTAGTTACCGTACCCAGTCTATATGTAACTAATTGACCGGAACGGAGGGAGTATATATATGAGACATATATCTCTTTTGGAACTTTTAAATAATAGGTTTCGAAAATCGAAATAATATCTCCCATAATTCCATGTTGGGTTTACAAACTCATTGTCTCCCACATTATACAAAGAATATAATAAAACTATTTGTGATGCGTAAAACGGACAACCTTCTCTAGTGATGCTTCGTATTCTTCATGGAGGAACATTTTCAATTCGAATTAAAAATATAATTGAGAAGATTGGGACTATGGTTCAACTATTCCAAATGTAATCTAAAGAGGCCTTAATGGGCTAGATGTCTCGGACCCAATTAGTCTTATTTTAACATGCAAATTAATTTCAAAATTCGATTGATTTTTTCTTTTACTTAGGTATTTTATGAAATATTATATAAAATACCAGAGTTTATTTCTTATTTATAAAAGAAATAAACACGACATATCTCGAATATGCTATATACAATTTTGATGCAGAAACAAATTAGTTGTAATTTGTAAATACTATTTAGGATAAGAAAATATATATAATGAGTTATATTGAACTTTTGAATGCCTCGTATTAATAAGTCAGATGTTCTTAAATACCTTTAAATAAAAGTCGAACTTGAAGGTCATCGTTTCCATAGCTCTTTTGTTGCTCCTGTATCCTTTTGGCCGATTCTGCAAGAGATTTTGTCACAGAGTCGGAATACTTGGACTTGATCTCAATCATTTCAAGCGTCGCAATTTCTCCAAAACCTTGTGGAATCTCCTCCAAATCCCCACAATTATGCAGCAACAGAAATCTTAGTCGAGGGAAGTGGTCACTTTCACTAATCCAATGCTCAAGCTCCAAAGTTTCAATGAGCAGAAATTGTAGCTCAGGAAATTCTCCTTGAGATGTTTCCCATGAGCCGCCTGCATTGGCGTTACTTCTCAGCTTAAGCACTTGAAGATTTGGCAACGAACCAAAGACACTCATCTCACTCCAGGGAAGCCACATCTTGCACAAAGTCAGCTTTCTCAGTGTCCTAGGAAAACACATATTTTCTCTAAACCACATACCATGGCGTAATTTAAGATTTTCAAGTTGACGCAAGTGCACCAAGTTGTTGAGGTGAGCACCATAACCATAGGAAGAGCAATCAAGTCCTAATTTTTTAATATTTGGCATCTTTTCCAGGATCCCTTCCACACACACATCATGGAACACTAAAGAAAGTGTTTGCAGATTTTCAAGAGTAGAAGTAATTTCATCTTTGGGATAGGGAAGCCTACCGAAGAATATGAGATGTCTCAACTGCGGAAGCATCCAAATCTCCTGCGGCAAACACTTGAAACTGGTCCCCTTATTTGTTACAATGACTAAAGTTTGAAGACTCTGAAGCTTTGATATTGCTACAGGAATGGTGAAACCATACCTGAAGCGGATAGCTAGATATCTTAAATGAATTAGTTCAACTATTTCATGAGATAGTGACTGGATGTCCACATATTCTGCATCCAATACCCTGAGAGATCTAACACTCTTCAAGAACTTCTTTCCAAATTCTTTTGGAGGATCCTCCCGGTTCTTGTTGACATGGAAGCACATAATAGTATGGAGGGTTGGGCAATAAGCTCTAGAAAGGTTCATTAGCATCGGATACTTGACACTTAAGCGATGCTGATCTTTTATGTTTGCTATGTAACGCTGCTCCCCTTCAAAGTTTCTATCAATCAGATTCAGAAAAAAATTCATCTCCTGTGCTTTTCTTATGCACAAGTCCCGGATGAGATCATGGAGGCTGCAACTTTTGATTTTTCTATTGCTCTTCCTACTTGTGACCAAAACAAGATTTCTATTGGCCAGATCCTCCAGACACTCTTCTGCCTCATCTTCCAAACTCTTTGATGATCCTTCTGAGTGTCTCATGAAATCATCAGCTACCCATAATCTGACCAGTTTGGAGGCACGAATATCATGATCTTCTGGAAAACCTCCCATGTACAAGAAACAACACCTCAAATGATGAGGCAAATGGGTATAACTCAGAGACAGTATCCCATCAATCTTGCCATCATCTTCAGTCGTAACAATTGAACTTACATTCTCTGCGATTGTCCACCATGCATCTGATTTCGTTTCCACTGTGGATAGGAGTCCGGCAATCACCACAACTGCAAGGGGCAGTCCTCTACATCTTTTTGCAATCTCCTTTCCGATTTCCTCCAACATCGGAGAGCAATGCTTATCGCCTAATACCCTCTTTCTAATCAACTCCCAACTTTCTTCAGCAGTCATGAAGCGCATCTGGTGAAGAGGGCTATTGGAATCGAAATAAAGAGCCACATCAGACAATCTTGTTGTTAAGATGATTCTACTTCCATTGTGGTCATCAGGGCATACATATCTTAAATCATCCCAAAATTCTTTACACCACACATCATCCATTACGATAAGATACCTTCTACCCTTTAAACCTTTGTATAATGTTTCTTCATCGCTCTGCCCAGATTTTTTTTTAACAAAATCTTTCATGGAATCCATGAGGCCTGAAACAGTTTTTTGTGTGCTGTAATCTTGGGACACTGTGACCCAAGCACGAATATCAAAATAATGGGTTGTGTATGGATCGTTATAAACATTTCTAGCCAAGGTAGTTTTTCCAATACCTCCCATCCCAACTATTGGGATGAACTGGAGTTTGGGCGATCCCCCACAAAGTCGAGACTTAATTTCTAGCAAATCATCACCCAAACTAACACTAGAATTCGACGGCGAGGTTTTTGATGAAGGATCACTTACTTGCAAGTCGGCGGTGGGGGATCTCACCATCTCCATTTCAATCAACTCTTCGGTTATTGCGGGAGATGACGGGTTTGCTGAAAGAGAAGTACCGACGTCACCAATCGTGTCCGTTTCTTTTAGCTCCCCCGCGATTGAATCAATCTCTTGTCTTATTTTCTGTAGCTGCTGGTTGAAATTAATCTTGCGCTTACTAAACATGGGTAGTAAGCATAGACGCTTGCTCCATCTAAAACGAGATCGGTTTTTCTTCCAAATGAAGTGCTCAATAACATTTTTTGCTTCATTTGAAAAATCCGCCACTCTCCTGTCGGGAAAATTGGGCTTCGCCGGTGAATCGAGAGCAAACTGTTGAAGGAAAAGGACTTGATCATAGATAGATCTAATTTGCTCATTTTGATACGGAGAAATGTAAATCTGATATTGGTTGAGGATGATCGTTTCTAAGGATTGTCGAAGGGAAGCAAGTGCGATGCTAGCCATTTCTGTTGATCAGAACTAACAACTTTTTCTGGAAATTCAGAGCAAGAGGTTATTCGAATGAACAAGATCGAAATGGAAGAACATCTCTCTGCTGTGTGTGGATGAAAACACATTATCCACTGCTGTGGTCCATACGTCTTCGTCTTTGCAGA
>JAPKLW010009668.1:0-12018 GCA_026898455.1 Plectranthus barbatus | reverse complement strand
TGTAACATCGCAGCACGAAGGGACACGACGGGAGAAGGTGACGACAAATGGGAGGCAACCAACAGGGAGTGATGGAGCAGCGGCCAGTGGGACTAGGCGGCAGCCAGCGAGGGGAGTGGTAAACGGGGATGAAGGCAACGATGGGTTACTGGGACAGGGTTCTGTAACTAAATTATAATTTATATATTATTAATTTTTTTAAAATGGTAAAGTTAATTATGTTATATGAAATTATGAATTAAAAACCATAAAAAAATAAAAAAAAATAGTATATTAGATTTTGGGCGGTTCGGATTAAACCGAACCCTAAACTACAAAATCGAACCAAACTGAGGTTCAATTTGAGAATATTTCATCTAAACCAAACCAGCTCAAAGCTCATCGGTTCGGTTCGATTGATGATTCACGGTTTAGTTTTGCTCAGCCCTAGCTGGAACAAATCAGTATTAGATATGTACTATCAATGACCAACAATATTGTATAAACGACAAGACCGTTGAGAGGGGAGCTCCGGTGGTAAGAAGAAGCAGCCCAAGTGGAGAAAGTATTTGCATTCTCTGCTGCTGCTGCTGCAACTCATCATGTATTTCTGCTTCTGAGCTATTATTGGCGTTGTGCAACCATCACATATTGTTAATTCATCTTCATCTTCATCTTCATCTTCATCATCATCATTGATATGATCTGATGAGACTACTAAACTCATGATGAGCTGATGATGATGATTAGGGGTGGTCCAATACTTGTGGTTAGGGATGTCAATAAAGCCCGAAATCGATGGGTCGGCCCGAAACCGGTGGGCTAAAATGCGGGTTAGGGTAAAAAATTTCCAACCCGAAATTATTTTTAACCGAACGGGTAGAACCCGACGGGTTGGCGGCCGAACGGGCTGAGCCCGGTGGGTTGCGGGTCGGCCCGTAGGTCCGACAATATTTAATAATATATTTAATAATTTATTATTTATTATTTCTAATATTATTTATGTCCTACTATACCAATTAATTATATACCTAATTCCCTAAACTTAATTTTCCGTCACACAAAATCTCATCAATCTTTCCCAATGACGTAGTCTTTTACCCTCAAATCGAAAAATCTCTCATATCTTCCTCTTTCACTGTCTTCCACTCGTCACTCTCCTAATTAACGTACCTACTCATTTCTTCCTTTCAAGAACCTTTATCCACTCGTTGTTATGTTCACCCAAGTGAAAGCTATATTTAATTTTTTAATCATTATTTTATCATTTTATACATTGAGAAATGTACTTCTATTGCTTAAATTAGTTGGTATATAAGGATTGAGATTTTTTTAATTTTCAAACTATGATTATCCTCTTATCACTATTTTTTTGCAAAGATATTGTTATTTGATGTCTTTTTTATTTATGTTGGTTCATCATTTTCTTTTTTTTTTTTTTTATTTTGTTTTAGGGGTTGTTAAAATATTTTAAGAAAATCTTTACAAAAATAAACTCGTAAATATTGCCAACTCGACGGATTAGCCCAAAAACCGGTGGGTTAGGGTTAGGTTCAAGAATTTTTAGCCCGATAAAAATTCAGCCCGATTCAACCCGGACCGAATAACCCGCAGCCCGATATAGGATTAGCCCGAAACCCGACGGGTTAGCCCGAATGACATCCCTACTTGTGGTCTTCAACAACGATCATTTTTTCTTCTCCTCCTCTCTCTTTGACAACAAAAGGTTTGATTAGCTCTTCATACACGTCATGCATTGGAAACCGGATCAAACCTTCAGCATTCATCTCACTCTTATCCTTAATTCTGGCGACAACATACAACTAATCAGTAAAAGAGAGAAATATGTTTAACATAATAATGGCCAAAAACTATTTTTTTGAAAATATAAAGTTCTCCAAATTCTTCTATACTTGAAAATTATATTGCACTGCAGTCCTTTGTGGTTATAATTTTATGTATATTCATAATTTTTATAAAATTATGAATCCTTATATTGTTGAAAATGTTATACTATGTCAATTGAGCCTACGATTTTGCTAATATGGTATTATTGGATAAGTATTTTTGACCTGATAAGATTATAACAATATATGATATGGCACAGTTAGATTGGAGAAAATTTAAAAATTATATTTTATTCAATTATTTACTAATACATATCTTATGTAGAATAGTATATTCTCACTTTTACCAATTAGACAAGGCAAATGAAGAAGTTAATATGAAACAATAATAATAGTGCAGTGCAACACGTTTCTTTAAAGTCTGGCCTATTATTAATTATTATTGGCAGTTAAAAAAACTTTAACATTGGCACAATAATCGAATAAATAAAAATATAAATGGTGCAGAAACATTATCATCATTTGAGTTGTAATATTTGCTATTGAAAGTTGGAAAAATTAATGAATTTTTTTTTAGAAACAATGTCACAGATTTCGAGAATTTGAATGGAAATTGATCAGGTAGTATTTTAATATAGATAATAGATACTTACAAAGTAGTAGTGGGCAATTTGGTGGCGCACTTGATGTGTGCAACATATCGAAAAGCTCACAATGATACACCCAACGGTTGAGCTTCAACTTTTTGCGGCATACATCACATACATACTCAAACTGGATATACTCGAGGGGGAGATAGAAAGCAAGAGAGAGAGGGTGGTACTGGTGGAGGTGCTCGAATTCAGCTGTAGCAGGCAAGGTGGCGCAACGCTTGTGGATCCAATACTGGCAATTGGTGCAGACATAGGATCTGTCTGTCTCCATTGCGCCGCAGGCATCACACCTGAAGGAATGCCTTCTCCTCACCAGAATCAGAGGATGCTTGGGGTGACTCGGGTGCATCGTGCTTGTCTGCACATCCGCCGTCTGCTCGTCCGTGCCGCGCCGTGCCTCGCCGTGCCGCGCCCTGCCTCGCTGAGCTAGCCCTGCCGCGCCCTGCTCGGCCGTGCCCCGCCCTGCCACGCCCTGCTCGTCCCTGCATCCGCCGCGCCACCTGCTCGTTGGTTCTGCTCCGCCGCCTGCAACCTCCTCCGGTAATCCCCTCTTCTCTCTTCTGCACCCACGTCTTGGTTTGTTTAGGAATCTGATACTTTTGATGATACAGTTTTGGTAATGCCATTGAAAACCGAAAATTGTCTTATACTGCGTAACTTTTTATAATATTTCAGATTGGTGTCTTACTGTTTGCGTTTTGTGTGTCATGTTTAGTTGCTATCATTTTGATTTTTCTTTTGAAGTAACTCTAGAAAAACCTAGTGGTAGGCACTCCCATTTAGTTGAGTTCATGTTTAGTGTATATATTTCACTATGTAGCATCTATATTTTGCTTTGAAACTAGTTAATTTGTTAAGTCGGCTTCTCCACAGAAAATATTCTAGATGCATGCTAGCTTTTAGTTGACATGTTGTAACGGTAAGTAATAGAAATGGTAGATTTCAGAAAATATAATTAGAAAACAAGATGGATAGTGGAATACCCCCAGCCCTAGCATTTCATCCAACAACAGATAGGATTCTTGATATTGTGAAATTTATTTCTTGGGTTGTTGATTGAGATTGTGAGATGAGTTTTGAAGTCTTGGGTTGTTTGATTTTCTCACAATAAAAACTTGATTTGTTGGATTAAATTTGGTATGAATAAATGATATATATGTGTGTGTGAATTTTTTTTTATAGATTAATTTGTAGACAATGTAGTCTGGACCATCATCTTCAGCAGGGGGTATCGGGGGTTCTATAGCCGTAGTTAATCAAGGACCAATAGTTGATGACTTATTATACCTTTAATATAAGCATCGGTCAAAAGGCATTTTTGATGGCTGAAAGACTGCCGTAGAGCCTATCCATTGTAGAAGGTCCGATATGAAGTTGTGGACTACCCTCTTACCATTGATACGGAATGATGAGCACACGTGGTTTTATATCAACCAGATGAAATTTGGAAATATACTGCGTTTGGGATATATTGTGCTTGATTGGCAGCTGATCCAGGCGTTGATTGAGAGGTGGCGTCCAGAGACCCACACCTTTCACTTTAATTTTGGCGAGGCCACCATTACCCTTCAAGAAGTAGAATATTTATTAGGGTTGGAGACTGATGGATATGCTGTAACTGGGTTGGATGATGCTCCAGTTGGTGGATGGGAAGCATACATTCATGAGCATTTAGGCATCAATGCTGAAGTGGAAACGAACCGATTAAAATTAAAACATGTTGCAACCCGGATTAAAGAGAATGTGCCTACTGAATTTAGGGAGAACTGGCATCTACAACGAGCCCGTGCTGTGATAGTATACTTGATGGGCGGTTTTTCTGTTCTGGTATTGCCTGAAGCCATTCACATGCACCGGGGCTCCGTGCGTACAGATCTGCCCACGCCTGATTGTAGTCACCTTCCGACAAGGCTTCACCGATCTTAATGCAGATGTGTTTAATACCAGGACCCTTGAATTTCTCCATCAAGTTGGTGCGAACATGGCGAAGGCAGTATCGATGCCATTCAGCTCCACGAAATTGTGCAATATGTGCACGCCACGCAGCAAGAAGACCGGCGTTGCGATCTGATATAATGCACACTGGCTGATCTTCGAGAACATTGAGGTGGAGGTGCTTTAAAAACCAAGTCCAGCTATGGGTGGTCTCTTCATCCACGAGGGCATATGCTAGTGGCAGTATATTGTTGTTTGCAGTTTTCGTAACTGCTATTAGTAACTTGCCCTTGTAGGAGCCACGCAGGTGTGTCCATCCACCATGACGACCGAAAATGTGTGCTGAAAAGCTTGCACACAAGGACCAAATGCCCAAAATACATATCTCAACGTCCGACGTGACTCATTCTTCTCATTTTTATCAAATTTCCACACCACCTTTGTATTTAGATTGCGTTGCACGAGTAGCTCTATGTATCCAGGCAAATTGCGGATATTCTTCTCCCAGTCGCCGTACAAGTACTCCAACGCCTTTTTTCTTCCGTGCCAAGCCTTCTTGTAGGGCACATCCACGTTGAAGGCATCACGAACATTCACTCGGATGTTTGCAACCTTATACTCCAAATCTTGTTCAATATGCCCCAATATCAAAAATGAAATCATTTCGGCTGTGACATTTCGCCCTTGTTGCCTCGCGTTACTTCCGGAGCAGTTGTGTCTAGATACCCAGTGAGTTAGTCTCCAACCACAACCAGGCCCCGAATCGACGGCCCGAGCTCTCCATTGGCATGGAGGACCTCGTTGAAGATTCGGATCATCCTTGGTCTCGCAGTAAACATCCCATAATTTTTTGGTGCTCTTTTTTAGCCGATATGCGACACCCTGATTGAGAGACCAAAGAGTGACAACTCGTTTGATGTCATACTTAGAAGAGAAATACATACCAGCTACAATGTTATGCAGATCACCATTCCAGATTACTAGCTCATCATCGAAACGATCCGTATCATTAGGATTAGCATGTCCGATGTTTGTGTAGACATGCCTCCCTCTTAACCCTTCTGACGCAGATACATCATCATCATCATCATCATCTTCATAGTCACTATCCGTGTCTGGCGTTGGTTCACGATCCATGCTGCCCTCGTTGTCGGAGGAATTCTGATCACCTGTCGTTTCATCTTGTGAGAGGATAGTACTTCCACTCACCACAAAACGACAGAAAATACGTATAGCTGGGCGTAAATCGCTATACTGGTATAAAACATGCATGTTGCTGTCATCATTACGATCGACGTCACCATATTGGGGATCATTGAGAAAGTACAAAATCAATTGCAACTCCCATTGGTTACTATCCCAACCAATAACTTCAAATATTTTGTGAAGCAGTTGACGTTGATACAACGACCCTGAAATTTCAAGTGAAAAATCAGGATTTTGACTATCATTGCTCTCCAAAAAAAATAATACATTGAAAGGATCATTGAAAGGATTCATTTTGTAAGAAAGAAAATTGAATGAGATTGGAGAAAGAAAAGGAAAGTTGGAGTAATAAAATTTGTGGTTTGTGAGTATGAAAAAAATAAAACTTCCATGCCTTTTATATGCAAAATAATTCTTGCATGCATATTATTGCTGTGCAGGAAATGGAAAAAAGCATTCAAAGGTTCTGCATGCATATTATTGCTCTGCAGGAAATGGAAAAAAGCATTCAAAGGCTGTACTATCATGCAGAGATCGCAGGAAGTTTGGACTTCTTAAAAACCGTCTATAACATAGACGGTTACACTAAAGACAAAATTGGATTTTTATGAAACCGTCTATGTTATAGACGGTTTTAAATTTTTTTTTAATACTGTAACCGTCTATGTTATAGACGGTTTCTAAAAATTTTATTTATAAACCGTCTATAACATAGACGGTTTCGCTAAAGACAAAATTGGAAAACCGTCTATGTTTTTGCATTTTTATAAAAAAAGATTAATTTTTTTTTTGTAAAACCGTCTATCTCATAGACGGTTTATAAATACTATTATTTTTTTTCGTATTTTTATAATGTTGAATTTTTTAAATTACTAGGCAAATACATATTAAAGTTAAGATAAAACCGTGTATGCTATAGACGGTTTTGTCTAGATTTTTAAGAAACCGTCTATGCTCCTCCTACAAAACTAGCTATCATCTTTGAACATTTTTTAATTCTGAAAATGCAGTGAGGAATCAAACTAAAAAAAAAAAAGAAAAAAATTCAAAAAGGACGAAATTTTAATCAATTAAGGTCACGATACACAAGTTTGAAATCTGAAATAATTTGATAAAATTTGATAAAAGTGAAGATAGCGTAAACTTCATATCGGAGCAAAGTACATATGCATATATCCTAGGAAATTATTTAAATAATTCCCATACTTTTTCCTTTGCTTTTGCTTTATTCAAATGATATTTAATTTTGTTGTTTCATGGTGGCATATGCATTTTGTTCTTTCTTTATTTTCACAGCAAAAATTAATGGTCATAGAACTTTCTTATATACAAAAAATACTTGTATGTTTATTTTGCGTATTGCAACCTTTCTAATACGGGTATTTTCCATTACATTAATTAATTTTTGCCTTCAAAACTTTGTCCGAGTCAACAAACAATTCGAAATATCTCGACTTTCTTTTAGAACAGATCTGAGTCATTTATCAATGATTACAATCTTGGAGCTAGAGGGAGAATCTTGGAACACTTGAGAAGGATTAATGTGCTATCTTTCAGTTAGATAAAGGTATATTACATTTGTGATGAGTACAAGTTTAACTAATACCAAGCAAACATCGTAGGAAGAACATAACATGGGACAGTTCAAGAACATAGTGATTGGGAAGTTTTCTCTCGAGTTTACCGCAAACATAAGAGGATGAAATTGATAAATCACCTCGAGTAATTAACAAAGAGACTATAATAATCATTAACTACAAGACAAGAGAAAACTTAACAGGTGGACTGTTATGATATGCTCCACATCTAATAGATATATATTAGATGGTAATTCGTGCGGATCGGATCCATTAAGTCCAAATCTATCCATTAAGGAAATGCTTAATCCGTATTCAAATCCAATTCGTTAAGCTCAAATCCGAATATGCACGATAAAGACACAAATCCGACTTGTACATTTAAGTATGTGAAGATCTCATTTTCTCCTTACAAAATCAATTTGTAAGGATAGAGGGCTTTCATCATTATAAAGTGGTATTGCTCAAGTTTCCAGTTGATGTGGGATACTTTTAACACCCCCGCCCTCATGCGCAGAGGGAGCTATTTATATTGCAAACAACTGACAACCGTTATTGGGAAACTCATTATCAAACTTGGCTAACTCTGATACCATGTTAAAATCTCATTTCATCCCTACAAAACCGACCTGTGAATAGAGAAGATTTTTACTATTATAAGGTGGTATACGCTCAGATATCCAGTTGATTTGGGATACTTTAACAAAACATCTAATATTTGAAGTTTTCAATTAAAAACTATATTTTAAATTTTTTCTAGCTAATTTACATAACCCGTTTTAACGTATTAAATTGATATTATTTATTTAATATTATATGTTTTTTTATTTAACATCTAATACTCATGATAATTCATAAACGCAATCTTATCGCTTTAAATATATTTGTAAACAGTCTAAGGCGATGAAAAAAATGCATTTTGAAAAAAAAATCAACAACTGCTATTTGGTAAAAACAACATTATTTATTTAATTCGAATTTACTATGAAGTAACTAAAATTAAATTGAAGAGTTGGAGTAGCATCTCCAATTACAATTGTTTTCTGAAAAAAAGAATTTAAAAGGTTAAAAAAATATGTCATGTAAATTAATTCACATGATTTTTTAAAATTAGGATACACAATTTAAATAATGAAAGGATATTTTTTTAATAATTCGAACTCATGACCAATTGATCATAAGCAAAATGATTATAAATTTTATGACATGGTTTAGAAACTCAATAGTAAAAACCATCAAAAGGTTGTTGCAACAAATTTCGGTAGTAATACTAGGACTCTGAAATTCAGATGTTTTAATTGAAATTATGGGTCCAATTTGAAAATGTTTGAGGGTCGTAAAAATAAATTTATTATATTACTTTAACATTCTAAATTTTCTACTTTATTATTTTTAATTTTCAACAATATTCAAGGACATATTTGTAAAGTACTATAATAAGTAATACCAAATATGATAATTGAATCATAACTGGGACACCCTCAAATAGTAACGCAGACTATATAATTGGGACGAGGGAGTATGTCCTTTTCTTAAATAATATTTCTACTAACTATATTCAATAATATTTTAGATAAACTTGAAAAATATGTAACTTCGAAGCTGAAAACATTTTCAAATTGAACATCTCCCACAATTTAAGAGAGAGGACCAGGTGAGTTGACTTAGACATTTTTTGATAGTTCATTGATTGAGTATTAGGGGAAAAAAGGGGCAAATAAATGTAAAACCAGAAGATTGTTTAGGAAAAAAAGTTAGGTGATAAGTATTTGACAATATATGATATGCTTATTTGAAATCCAAGTAATTAACTAGCACACATAAATAATGCGAACATATAGTTAGTAGACTACTGGTTTGTGTCCAAATAAGTGATAATACTGCAAAATATTAATTGTTACTTTTAATTATTTTATAACCTTCACTAAAACACAAATCCCATAAAATAGTTGGACAATTGTACTATTTTTTGTCATGTGCTATCTTTCATAGTGGCGGATCCAGAAAATTTACGAAGGGGTTCAATTTTTTTTTCTTACAAATTAACTTCAATCCATTCGTATTTTATTTTTCCTTATTTTCATCTCTTTTTGCTTCTTATGGGAGCATCTTACAAAATATCGGATTATATACTAAAAAAAGGAAAAAAAATTGGATTAAGTGGGGCTGGATCCGCCTATGATCTTTCAATTATATAAAGGTATATTACCCTTGTGTGTTGGGCCCAGGTATCGCAGCGGATAAAAATAACGATAAATGAACAAGCTGGCACAAAATGACAACACCAGATTTAACGTGGTTCACCTTTAAAAAGGCTACGTCCACGGGACAAACTCCGATCAATTCTTCCACTATAAAATAATAGTAGGTACAAAGAGAGGTTTGGGGACAGACCCAAAATAAGGACACTTAAAGTGTTTCCCGAAAATACCCAAAATATTTTCAACACTATTTTTATCACTCCCCCGTAAGAAAAATTACCCCGCTAATTTTTCCTACACAATTTTCTATCTCTCTCTCTTTTTCTTTTCCTCTGGGTGTGTTTTCAATATGCGAAGGAACAGCCTATTTATAGGCAAAATTCCTCCGCGTCCCTCCGCAAAATTTGACAAAGGTTGCCAAAACAAATTTGACAAAAACATGCCCAAATTTTTGACAAAATTTTCATGTGGGTCCCACTTGAGAGGGACATCCACCAACAATCTCCCCCTCCCGATCAAGTGGAGGGATCCACCATTCCAGCCTCTGATCGACAGTATTCAAACTTCTCCCTTGGTAGAATCTTAGTCATCATGTCTGACCCATTTTCATCTGTATGGATCTTCTCAAGCTGTAATTGCTTCTTCTCCAAAACATCCCTGATCCAGTGATATCTCACATCGATATGTTTTGATCTTGAATGAAAGGAGGAATTCTTCCCAAGATGAATTGCACTCTGACTGTCACAAAATAATTGATATTTCTCCTGCTGAAATCCAAGTTCATTTAAGAACTTCTTCATCCACAGCAACTCCTTACAGGCTTCAGTTGCTGCAATTAATTCTGCTTCAGTTGTTGATAGTGCGACACACTTCTGTAGTGTCGATTTCCATGACACAGCTCCCCCTGCAAAAGTAATCAGGTATCCTGATGTAGACTTTCTCGAGTCAACATCGCCAGCCATATCTGCATCTGTGTAACCAACTAACACAGGTTTTTCATTTCCAAAACATAGACACATTTTGGAAGTACTGCGCAAATACCTGAAAATCCACTTTACTGCAGCCCAATGTTCCTTTCCAGGATTTGAAAGAAACCTGCTCACAACTCCCACTGAGTGAGCAATATCTGGCCGTGTACAAACCATGGCATACATTAAACTTCCAACTGCTGAAGCGTATGGAACTCTATCCATCTCCTCCTTCTCCTGATCCGTAGAAGGGCATTGCTTGGAACTCAATCTAAAATGGTTAGCAAGAGGACAACTAACTGTTTTAGCATTTTCCATGTTAAATCTCTGAAGTACCTTCTCAATGTACTTCTCTTGTGATAACCACAACTTCTTGGCATTCCTGTCTCTGGTAATTCTCATGCCAAGGATCTGTTTTGCTGGCCCCAAGTCTTTCATAGCAAAAGACTTGCTTAACTGCTTCTTCAAGCCGTTGATTCTGGTAACATTCTGGCCAACAATCAGCATATCATCTACATAGAGCAATAGAACAATGAAATCATCATCAGAGAATTTCTGAACAAATACACAGTGATCTGAAGAAGTCTTGTTATAGCCTTGCTCCCCCATAACTGACTCAAACTTCTTGTACCACTGTCTGGGTGCCTGCTTTAAGCCATACAAGCTTTTATTTAGCTTGCACACATAATCCTCTTTTTCCTTAACTTCAAAACCCTCTGGTTGCTCCATGTATATCTCCTCCTCCAAGTCACCATGAAGGAAGGCAGTCTTCACATCCATCTGCTCGATCTCCAGGTCGAGCTTTGCTGCTAACCCCAAAACAGTACGAATGGATGTCATTTTCACCACCGGTGAAAAAATTTCGTCAAAGTCTATCCCTTTCCTTTGACTGAATCCCTTGACTACTAGTCTTGCTTTGAATCGTGGTTCGCGACCGTGTTCATCTTTCTTGATTCTGAACACCCACCTGTTCTTCAAAGCTTTCTTGCCTTTAGGCAACTTCACCAGCTCAAATGTCTTGTTCTCATGCAAGGATTTCATCTCATCTTGCATGGCAGTATTCCACTCCTTCTTGTGATCATCGGACATAGCTTCTTCAAAGCTTTCCGGCTCTCCTTCATCAGTTATGCACACAAACTGATTTCTGGGGTATTTAGTGGACTGTCGCACAGTTCTGCCAGATCTTGTGCGGATTGGTGAATCTCCTGCTGGTGGTTGTTGAGGCTGATCATTATCACCATCATCGTTGACATTTTCTGGTTCAGCCTCCATGGGAGCATCATGATCACCTGCCTCAGGTTGATCATCTTGTACTTCATCTCCAACTTCCCTTGGCACCGTCGTTGGAGGAATTAAATTCAAGTTTGTTGAAGAGACATCTTTCTGAGCTTTTTCAATGTCCTTGATCACTGCTATTTCTAACAGATTAATTATAATAACAGCGGCAAATAAATTTGTAAACCCTAAAGTTATCGATCCAGGGGAATTGTGTGGGGAAACTATCCTATGTACTAGCTATAATCCTAAAATTCATTGTTTGAGGAATTCAAAATCAGGGTTTTGAAAAATAAAGAGAACAATACTTGAAAATTAAAAGAGTTTTGGAAAGCAAATTAAAGAACACAGATTCTAGGGAAGAACTCTTATTATGG
>JAPKLW010009667.1:0-12019 GCA_026898455.1 Plectranthus barbatus | reverse complement strand
AAATCTTGTGTTCTTTATTTTCTTGTCTTTAATTCGTATGCCAAATTATCATCGTTTTACAACAATTGGTATCTAGAGCCAGGTTGATTGGGCGACGGAGATGACGGGAGGATCAAAATTCGAGATTTCGAAATTTGATGGTCATGGCAATTTCGGATTATGGCAGACAAGGGTGAAAGATCTATTGGCGCAGCAAGGGATTCAGAAAGGGCTGCGCGCAGAGAAGCCTGCGGGGATGACTGATGATGATTGGCAGGATCTGCAGGAACGGGCGGCCGGGACGATTCGGCTGTGCCTTGCAGATGAAGTTATGTATCATGTTATGCATCTCATATCTGCGGAGGAGATCTGGAAGAAACTGGAATCGCAGTTTATGTCGAAAACCCTAACGACTAAACTGTATCTAAAGCAAAGGTTATACGGGCTGAAGATGCAGGAGGGGTCCGATCTAGGGCAACATGTGAATATCTTCAATCAGGTTATCACAGATTTGGCTTCACTCGAAGTCAAGATTGAGGATGAAGACAAGGCGATGATTTTGCTGTGTTCGTTACCTTCTTCATACGAACATATGGTGACTACCTTTACATATGGGAAAGAAACGATCAAGACTGAGGAGATTACTTCAGCGTTGCTGGCTCACAACCAGAGGAAACAGAAATCTGGAGAATCGTCATCTGGTGATAGTTTGTATATTAAGGGTAACCAGGATCGTGGGAGAAAACAGGTGAGGGATAACTCAGGAAATTGGGGTTTCAGATCCAAGTCGCGGGACAAATCGCAGGGGAAGAAATCAGTAACGTGCTTTAAGTGCAAGGAACGAGGGCACTTCAAACGGGATTGTCCAAAGTGGAAGAAACAGACTGAGGATGGGTCATCGAAGTCTGTCAACATGGTTCAGAATGAGAATTCGGATGGCAGTGATGGTGATATGTTATCTATTTCGACTGCGCAGTATGTTGATGCTTGGATTCTCGATTCTGGATGCTCTTATCACATAACTCCCAACAGAGAGTGGTTTACGACATATAAACCAGGTAACTCGGGTTCAGTTTTTCTTGGTGATGATCGATGCTGTAATATTGTTGGTATTGGTGATGTGAAAATCAAGATGTATGATGGAACCGTGAGGACGTTGTGTGATGTTCGACATATCCCTGATTTGAAAAAGAATTTGATTTCTTTGGGTACTCTGCACAAGAATGGTTTTCTGATGAAAGCTGATGAAGATGGGGAAACCATCAAGATAGTTAAAGGTGCTTTAACTGTGATGAAAGGGAAGATTACAGCAGGAAATATCTACAAGCTGTTGGGGAATACAGTTGTAGGGGAAGCTCATTCTGTTGAGTCGTGTGATGATAACACGAAGCTGTGGCATATGCGTCTAGGGCATATGAGTGAAAGTGGGATGGTTGCGCTGCATAAAAGAGGTCTTCTGCATGGTGTGAAAACGTGCAAACTTGATTTTTGCAAGTTTTGCATTCTGGGCAAGCAGACAAAAGTTAGTTTTGGGACCGGGAAACGGAAGACAGAAGGAATTCTCGACTATGTGCATTCAGATGTGTGGGGACCTGCCAGAGTGGCGTCCATGGGAGGTTCCTTGTACTATGTGACCTTTATTGATGATTTTTCGAAGAAGATTTGGGTGTATTTCATGAGGCATAAGAATGAGGTATTTGCTAAGTTCAAGCTGTGGAAGGCTGAGACGGAAAACCAAACTGGGAGAAAAATCAAGTATTTGAGGTCTGATAATGGTACTGAGTACAAGGACACGAAGTTTCAGGAGTTCTGTGAGGAGCATGGGATTCAGAGGCACTTCACAATGCGTAAAACGCCACAGCAGAATGGCGTTGCTGAAAGGATGAATAGGACGCTGAATGAGAGGGCAAGATGTTTGAGGCTGAATGCAGGTCTGCCAAAGAAGTTTTGGGCAGAAGCTTTGAATATGGCGTGCTACTTGATAAACAGATCACCGCGTGCATCTTTGGATGGCAAAGTTGCAGAAGAATTATGGACAGGAAATGATGTTAGTTTTGATCATCTTAAAATTTTTGGTTGTCCTGCTTATGTTCTTATTCCTTCTGATGAGAGGTCAAAACTTGATGCGAAATCGAAGAAGTGCATCTTTCTGGGCTATAAGAAAGGTGTGAAGGGATTCAAGTTTTGGGATCCTGTTGAGCAGAAGGTGGTGATCAGTAGAGATGTTGTGTTTGATGAGAAGTCGATGCTGCAGTCATATGAAGATAAGGTGCAGGTGCAGGTGGAGTTGGATCACATTCCAACAGTTTCTGATAAAGGAGAGAGTTCGAGTTCTGCACCTGATGATATTATTCATGATGATGGTGGCGCAACTGATGCGCAGGAGAGCTATAAGTTAGCTCGGGATAGAGTGAGACGTACAAATATACAAGCTCCAGTCAGGTTTGGTTATGAGGATGTGGTAGCATTTGCTCTTAATGTTACTAGTGTGGATCCTCATAATTTTCAGGAAGCAGTTTCTTGTGAGAATAAAGACAGGTGGAAAGCTGCAATGGAAGAAGAGATGAATTCTGTGCACAAGAATCAGACATGGGAGCTGGATGTTCTTCCAAAAGGGAAGAAGGCTATTGGATGTAGATGGATTTACACAAGGAAGTCATCAGTAACAGAAAAAGGAGGGGAAAGGTTCAAGGCTCGATTAGTGGCCAAAGGATATTCACAGCAGAAGGGGATTGACTATGATGAGACATTCTCCCCTGTGGTCAGGCATACTTCGATTAGGGCAGTACTTGCATTGGTGGCTAGTCGGGATTTGCACTTGGAGCAGATGGATGTGAAGACTGCTTTCTTGCATGGTGATCTCGTGGAGCCTATTTACATGCAGCAGCTAGAGGGTTTCGTTCAACCGGGGAAGGAGCATTTATTTTGCAGGTTGAAGAAATCCTTGTATGGTTTGAAGCAAGCATCGAGGCAATGGAATATACGGTTTGATGCGTATATGGTGAAGATTGGCTACAAGCGTTGTGAGTTTGATTGTTGTGTTTATACTAAGAGCTTTGGTGATGGTTCTTGTATTTTTCTGTTACTTAACGTTGATGACATGCTTATTGCTGCTAAGAATATGTGTGATATTGTTGATCTGAAAAACCTTTTGAGTCTGGAATTTGAGATGAAGGATTTAGGGGCTGCGAAGAAGATTCTTGGGATGGAGATTCATAGAGATAGAGGATCAAAGAAGCTGTGGTTATCTCAGAAAGGTTATGTGGAGAAGGTGCTGCAGAGGTTTGGGATGGATAAATCAAAATCGGTGAGCACTCCATTGGCAAACCACTTCAAGCTGTCTTTTGATCAGTGCCCTAAATCGGATAAGGAGATTCAGGATATGGTGGAGATACCTTATGCCAGTGCTGTTGGATGTTTGATGTATGTCATGGTATGTACTCGTCCTGATTTAGCTCATGCTGTTGGTCAAGTGTGCAAGTATATGTCTAGGCCGGGTAAACAACATTGGGAGGCAGTCAAGTGGATTTTTAGATATTTGAAGGGTACAGCGGGGCATGGTATTGTGTTTGGAGATCAGCGGATGGATCCTTTTATTGTAGGATATGTAGATTCTGATTATGCTAGGGACTTGGATGATAGGAGATCTACCACTGGGTATGTTTTTACTTTTGGTGAAGGGCCTATTTGTTGGAGGTCGACTACTCAGCCTATAGTTGCTCTATCTACAACTGAAGCTGAATATATTGCTTTAGCAGAAGCAGCAAAGGAAGCAGTGTGGCTTGCTGGATTGGTTAGAGAGTTGGGTGTTCAGCAAGGTGGAGTTCTATTGCATTGTGACAGTCAGAGTGCCATTCATTTGGCTAAGAATCAAGTATATCATGCTAGGACGAAGCATATTGATGTGAGGTTCCATAAGATCAGGGAATTGGTTGCTTCAGGTGATATTCAGTTGGAGAAGGTTCATACTGAAGAGAATGCTGCTGATATGTTGACTAAGGCTGTTACTTCTGACAAATTCAAGCATTGCTTGGATTTGTTGATTGTTTCTGCATGCTAGAGTTGCATGGTCCCCCCGGCCTGCTTGGTGTGTCTCGCAGGGATGCTCGCTATTGTGTTCTCCTAAGGAGGTGATATATTCGCCAAGGTGGAGATTTGTTAGTATGGCTCATATATTGACAAAGGAAGGAGGCAGGCAGATGCCTGCTGAGAGCGGAGTGGAGCGAGCGTAGCGAGAGGAGCGCAAGCGCATCGAGCGGAGCGAGCGGAGGTTGGGAATTTTACACCTTATAGGGTTTTAGTATAAATACATGATATGTTGATGTATTTGGGATATACTGAATCAATAAAATTCGACTGCTCCGCCGTGGACGTAGGCACATTGCCGAACCACGTAAATCTTGTGTTCTTTATTTTCTTGTCTTTAATTCGTATGCCAAATTGTCATCGTTTTACAACAAACATCATATCATAAATATATCTCGATTAATATCATGTTAATGGAAGAATAGATTTACACGACAAATGGATTAATGAATTTTGGATCTTGAAATTATGGAAGTATGCCATCCAATGATTTTGTGAAGGCCGAGTTATCAGTCTCTTTTATCCAACAGCTCAGGTCATTTTCTATTGAATTTCACAAATATTACTTTATTATATCCTTAATTTTCTTTAATATATTATTTAACAAATATTACAAAATCGCTTTTATTATTTTTTTAACGACAAATGGGTATTATGACTTCAGTTTCTTTATAATATAAATATATATATTTATATATATATATATGGGGTAAAATTAAGTTCATATATTTTAACTTATTTTAAAATGAAGAATTTAATTTGGCTGAAATCTAAAGTCCCCACTCAATAGGATTTCACTCTCACCTTTAAATAAAAAAAAATCACGAGTGATAGGGGGTGTGTACGGGTCGGCTTGACCGATTTAATAGGTAAAGTACGGATCAAATCAATAGGTACGGTTTGAAATTTTTACAAACTAAATTAGTCAAATAATTATTTCAAACCAAACCGGCCGAACCATATTAAAATGGCTTGGTTTGGCCGGTTTAAACGGTTTGAAGATTATTCAACTAATAATATTGCAAACAATAAGATTTATATATCAATTTGATTATTAAATATTAATAAAAGAATGATACACGAAATAAAACTAATATAAATATATCTCGTTTGTCATTAATTATAAATAGGACATAAGTAATAAATAAATAATGTTATATTTCCAAGAAACAATGAAATATAAGTTGATTTATAGGGTTGCAATTCGAAAGACTATAAGCATCAGACATATATATCAATATAATTGATATTTTAATTTTCTATCAAATAATATTTTATTATCATTATTATATTTAAAATTATATTATTTATACGGCCGGTTCGCCGAAATGGCCGATTTCATCCTTTAAACCGTCGGACAAACCAAATCATTCGATTTGAAAATTTTCAAACCAACCCGACCAATCATTTTTCTTAAATCAGCCAAACTGACCAAATTAATTTAGTTTGGCCGGTTCGGCCGGTTTCGACCAAACCGTGCACACCCCTAATAAGGAGCCTATAAAAAGAGAATCATATTTGAACTCTTTGTTAGATATTATTAGATATAAATATATCCTTAGATATATTCATAAGATTAGATATTCTTATATCATTGTATATCTCTAGAATATTTAGTTGTATCTTTTCCTTTTGTACTCTATAAATATGTACATGTACACCTCATATTAATCAAGTGAAATAAATTTTATTTGATTATCACATGGTATCAGCCAAATCTATTGGCAAATCCTGAAATTTTTTTCAGCCGTTTCTCGTCATTGCGTCGCTCATGGCTACCGAGGGAAGTATTCCTTCTCTTCCTCTCTCGACGATGATTCATATGGTGAATATCAAACTCACTTCCGCAAATTTTTTGTTGTGGCATGCCCAAATCAAACCCCTACTCATCACCCAGGGTTTTCTTCCGCATCTGGATGGTTCTTCTCCATGCCCTGCGCGCGATATCACTTCTGCCGCTGGTCAGACCACGCCGAATCTCTACTACGCCTCATGGTACTCTCGTGATCAGTTGATACGTCTCTTCCTTGTTTCTACTCTCACGGAAGAATCCATGGCCGTCGTTATTCGCTATCATTCATCTCCCGAGGTTTGGACTGCCCTAACTCGCGCCTACAGCCATGCCTCCAAGGCTCGCGAACTTAGCCTGAAAGACGATCTCCTTTCTGTCAAACGTGGCAATCTATCTGTATCTGAATATGGGCAATGTTTCAAGACAATCTGTGACAAGCTCGCGGCGATCGGTTGGTCCATCGACTCGACTGACAAAGCTCATTGGTTCCTGCGAGGGTTAGTGTTTGCTTTTTCCACTTTTACGGCCGCACAGCTTGCTCAGGAGCCGCTGCCCTCATTTGATACCCTTCTTGCACGCGCCGAGAGCCACGAGCTATTTCAGCGCTCGACCGATGCCTCATCTTCAACTGCCTCCGTCGCCTTCTATGCAGCTCCGAAGGGAAACTCGTCGCGCTCATCCCAGTCGCAAGGACGGTCCAAGAAAAATAAAAGGAAGGGTCGCTGTCCGCCGTGGTGGTATTTCTACCGTGAGGAGAATCATGATGCTTGGGATTGTCCTCGCCGTTTTGATCGATCATTCACACGGCCACCTCGCTCCTCCGCAGCCTCAGCGAACTTGGCCGAAGCCTTTTCCTCTAGCTGCGTTGTTTCGTCCACCAACATGTCCGATTGGTATTTAGACACAGACTCATCGGCTCATATTACCTCCGACATCTCTCAGCTTGACGATTGCGTTGATTATTCCGGTTCAGACCGTGTTACCGTCGGTAATAGTGATCAACTTCCTATCACCCATATTGGTTCTATTATTTTTTCAAATAATCTTTCTCTACAGGATGTTCTTGTTGTGCCTGGGATGACTGATAAGTTTGTTATTTCGCTAACTTATCAATAAGTTTTTGCCCATTTAGTGTTCAAGTTGTTTGATTACTATGTTTATTTGTGCATCGTTATGTTCTAGTGTTATATAGTTGATTGATGGTGGAATTTCGCAGGAAAATGGCTAAGTCTGGAGCAAGTTGGAAAACAAGCCAAATAGCTCTGTTTCGGCCGAGGTGAAGCGTAGCCCGACCGTGCTGCATGCCCAAGGTGAAGGCCATTTCGACGGTGTCAGATCGATGCGGGAGCTCCATCCCGGTCATGGTAGACTTTGCCACGGCCGAGATGGATGGTCGAGATGATGATGTGGCAGTCGAGGCGAGGAGATCGATTTGAAGCCATCTCGGCCGAGATGGATCTTATCCCGGCCGAGGCGAAACTTGCTGGGGCGAGAATTGGGAGTTTTTAGCCTTTCTTTCCTTGTTGAGTTAATACCTTGTTGGGATTATTCTTACATCTATATAAACACTTGATTTTCGAGATTCTAGGGTTAGATAGTTCATATTGAGAGATATATATTATTTCCAAGGCAGATATTAGTTTTGATTTTGATTGTGAAGTTGAAGACAATTGATGGAGCTGATTTATTCCATCAAGACTCAGATTTAAATGCAAGTTATTATTCCAGGTTCAATCTTTTCATGATGTCTCTTATTATGAATATGATGAACTAACTTCTCAATCAGATTCTAGGGTTTGAAATCTATCTGTACTACATGTTTTAGATTTATTTATTCAAATGCCTTTCCTTGACTGATTTGTGGAATTCTGTGCTTTGATTTAAACCTAAATTTGTTGGCCACTTAATTAGGTTATTAGTAAATTGATTTGAGACTCAAAAGGTGATAATTGATTAACAGGAAAAGAATTTCACAATATAATCATTTATTCTTGTCTTAAAAAGAGGGAATTAGATTATAGGAAAAAATCTGTTGTTTTCTGGAGTTGTGGATTATTTTCTTGAGACCGAAAGGGTAAAAGATTTCAATAATCTACTTTGTAAATTGTCTTAAAAAGAAATTTACAATATTTTTCTGATTTCCATCTTTCAAGGAATTAAATTGGCATTTGATGAATTTATCTCTATGATAAGCTCGTATTTTGCCTCAATTATCACATTGTTTTCTTGCATTTACTTGATTTTTAGTTAATAATCGAGCATGAGTCAAGTTTATGGGGTATGATGCTTGCCATGGTGTATTTTTGCAGGTTTTAGGCCAAATCCAATGGAAACCCGTACCGAAAGCAGCAGATGTTCAATGGAACAGTCACGACTTCTTGCACAGTTGGAATCCGAGCTAATGGAGCATATAATTTGGAAGATCTTTGAGTTAGCTTTCCAATGCAACTGGAATTGGGTCAATCGGAGTTCGGGAGTGAAAGTTATGGCCAAAACCGTGAGACTGCGCAGAAGGGGAAAAACATCTCTGTCTCGACCGAAATGAAGACCACGTCGACCGATGCAAGGAATTCCGCATCGACCGAGATGAGCCCTACGTCGACCGAAACGGGCCAGAAAAGGGAATTTCGAGATTTTTATGGCTAAATCATATTTTTGGCCCTAGATCCCAATTTATACACCTCTACCTCTATAAATACTTGTTTTGTTCGAGTTTTTAGGGTTGCCTACCAGTTCCTTTCAGTTCTATATTTAGTTTTCTCTTGGATTATTGAAGATTTAATTACTTTGGAGAGGATTAAACCTTTATTTTTATTGTAAGTTTTTATTATGCAATTTAATAATATGTTTCTTGTGTTTCTTCCAATCATGAGTGGCTAGAAACTCTTGCGGGTTCTAGGGCTATGTGTAATTAATCATGTTTGCATGTTAAATTGATCAACTCAAATTGCATGGTTTCAATTCCTGATTTAATTGATAGAATTTAGGATTGATGATGGATCGAGAGATGAAATTGGTTCTTTATTCATAATTGTTAATTGAAAGACCGAGAGGAGAAGATTAATAATAGGAAGAGGAATTTGAATACAATTGGTTTTTTTGTCTCAAAAGGAAGAATAATTAATTGTAGGGATTAAATCTTATATTTTTATTTCAGGTTGATTATTATTGTGTTCTTGAGGCCGACCAAGCATATACAGTCACATGATAGTAACCTAGGTTAAAATTGCCCGACAAAGGAATTTTAATACATTAATTTGATTTCCCACCATTGTAGAGTTGATTGATTTGGCATGTATTCTGATTGATTATTTGCCCTAGAATTTGTGTTCTTTAATTTGCTTTTTAAAACCCTTTTAAATTCCATTTTGTCATCTTTATTTTCCAAAACCAAAACCCAAAAATCTGTTTACTCAAACAATAAAATCTGAGAACTATAGTTAGTACATGAGATATTTTCGTTGTACATTTCCTCTGGGTTCGACTACCTTTGGGTATTTATAAATTTATTTGCCACTGTGTTTGCAATTAATCTGCGAAATTTGCAGTGATCACTCTGCATGTTAGGAAAGATAGTAATAAAATCCCTAGAATCTGAATTCTTGCATCTGTTTGAAAACCCGTTAATTTGATCTGCTGATTATAATTTTTCCTCAATTGAAAAAGTGTTTCTCATTTAGTCTTTTGGAAATTAACGATACCAAATCATTTCAAAAATTTGATTGCCTCAAACAATTTTCCGAGAAGCTATAATTCAGTACTTAAGATATTCGTTATTTCATTCCCTGTGGGATCGATAATTTTATTTGCCACTCTATTATTCGCTATGCTAAGTCATTAATAATTTTAGCGATCAATGACTAAAAATCTCTTATCTGTTAGCAAATTGACCAGGGATTTACCTGTTCACGTTATTTTCACTGACAATTCCCTTCGTATTCAGCACAAGGACAACGGAAAAATAATAGCAACCGGCGTGCGTGACTGCGGTTTATATCGTCTAAAAGATGCGGTTAAAGTTTTTGCGGCTCACACATCTCGGTCTCCACGTGCTTCTGCTGATGTTTGGCACTCTCGACTTGGCCACTCTTCCCCAGCTATTTTATCTCATTTAGTTGATTCAGATCTTTTATCTGTTACTTCTTTTATCATCTATTTCATGTACTTCATGTCATTTAGCGAAAAGCAAATGTTTGTCCTTTCTTGTTTCGACAAAACGTTCGTCTGCTTATTAGATTTAATCCACTGTGATTTGTGGGGACCATCCCCTGTTACATCTACTGCTAGTTTTCGTTATTACATCATTTTTATTGATGATTATTCGCGTTTTACTTGGTTGTATCCACTTCACGCAAAATCGGATTTCTATGATGTTTTTCTCAGCTTTCAAGCGTTTGTAGAAAACCAATTTGGTTGCACTATTAAACATTTTCACAGTGATGGTGGTTCTGAATTTGTCAACAATCGCGTCAAGCGACATTTCTCCACTTGTGGCATTTATCACTTATTGTCTTGTCCATACACACCGGAGCAGAATGGGAGGGCTGAACGGAAGCATCGTCACATAACGGAGATGGGTCTCACGCTATTATTTCACTCTTCCGCTCCTCTCCATCTCTGGGTCGAAGCTTTCAGCACCGCAGTCTTCATTATCAATCGACTGCCCTCCTCGGTACTTCAGAACACTTCGCCTTTTGAATTGGTTTATGCTCAACATCCCACCTTTGAATGTTTTCGTGTGTTCGGATGCCGAGTTTTTCCATGCTTACGGGACTATGTTCAGAACAAGTTGCAGCCTCGTTGTTGTCCATGTATCTTCGAAGGATTATATTACTCGCAACGCTCATTTTGATGAATCTTGTTTTCCTTTCTCTGCAGCACATACATCAGCTCTTCCATCCTCTCTTCATATCTCGACTTATGTCGACGGTTTCCTCGGTCCAGCTGCTGCCTCTATCTCGCCACCATCTCCTCCGCCCGTGGTTTCGTCTCATGCTCTTTGTGTCCTTCGTCGGATGAGGCAATTCCTACGACTGCACCTCCTCCTATTATTACCGCTGCCACAGATGATGAGCCACCGCGCAATCCACCACCCAAGCAACAGCATTCGCCGCAAGCCGATGCTCCTCCAACTACTTCAACGCACCCGATGCAAACTAGGGCAAAGTCGGGTATCTTCAAACCTTGATATCAGGCCACAATCAAGTGTGCATCCCTTCTCACTGCTCTTACAGCTATTCCGGAGCCTCGTGGCATCAAGACAGCTCTTAAGTCTCTAGAATGGGTGTACGCGATGCATGAGGAGTTATTTGCATTAAAGGCAAACCGTACTTGGTCTCTCGTCCCTCGTCCTTCATCAACAAATATTGTTGGTTCACGATGGGTTTATCGTACTAAGATACGCGCCGACGGTTCCGTCGATCGCTATAAGGCTCGGTTGGTCGCCCAAGGGTTTAGTCAAATTCCTGGTTTTGATTTCACTCATACTTTTAGTCCGGTTGTTAAGGCATCTACTATTCGTATTGTTCTTTCTCTTACAGTCATGAACTCTTGGCCTCTTCACCAACTGGACGTCAAGAATGCCTTCTTGAATGGCGTTCTCTCCTCTCCAGTTTTTATGGAACAGCCCCCGGCTTCACTGATCCACGTTTTCCGGATCATGTCTGTCAGCTGAATAAGGCTATCTATGGTCTAAAGAAAGCTCCTCTTGCTTGGTACCAACGCTTCCGTGGTTTTCTTTTCTCTATTAGTTTTCTCTGCAGTGCTTCAGACACTTCTCTTTTTGTTTACAAAAAAGGTGAAGTCTTGATTTATCTTTTGGTCTATGTTGATGACATAATCCTCACCGGCAATACTACATCGGCTCTCGCTGCTCTTATCACTCGAATGAATTGGGAGTTCGCGCTTACTGATATAGGTTCTCTAGGCTACTTTCTTGGACTCGAGGTGACTCGTTCTTCTTCTGGTTTGTTCTTGAGTCAAACAAAATATGCATTGGATATTCTTAAGCGTGCCAAAATTCAGTATTCTAAGCCTGTCAGTACTCCTCTCGTGCCCGGATCGTCCATGTCTAAGGACGGTGAGCCTTTCACCGATCCAACGCTTTATCGCTCCCTCGTCGGTGCTCTGCAATATTTAACCATTATGCTCCCTGATATTTCT
>JAPKLW010009666.1:0-12021 GCA_026898455.1 Plectranthus barbatus | reverse complement strand
ACACAATCAAGCAGAACGGAGTGCCTCAAGACACCATCCGGATGCGGCTGTTTTCTTTTTCTCTCAGGGATGAGGCCCGGTCTTGGTTTGCTGGTTTGGACAAGAGCAGAATTGCCACATGGGCACAACTCCGAGCAGAGTTCCTCACCAACTTCTTCCCACCCAGTGTCATCATGAAGAGGAAGTCCGACATCACTCACTTCAGCCAGAAGTACGATGAGACCCTCTATGAAGCTTGGAAGAGATACAAAGAGCTGTTGAGGATGTGCCCCGGCCATGGGATTGATCTTGAGATGCAGGTATGCCACTTTTATGAAGGATTAACCCCTCACCTGAAAGAATTGGTTGATGCTTCAGCTGGAGGACTGCTCATGAAGAAAAGTGGAGAAGAAGGGATGCAACTTCTTGGAGACATGGCCCTCAACAGTCACCAATGGCCTACTGAAAGGCAGAAAGCAGTCAAAGCAGTGACCACTACTCCGGAATTTGATGTGGCGGCAGAAGTGAAGAAGCTCCGAGAAGAGTTCAAGCAGTTGGAGGCCGGTAGAGCTTCGGTAGCAGCTATTTCAGATCCCAACTCGGCCATTGTTCCCATTGAGGCCGACTACATCTACCGAGGAAGCAGTTCGAGCACCTCCAATACCGCTGAAGTGAACTACGCCAATGGAGGTTACAACAACAACTACCGAGCCAACAATCAAGGGTATGGTTACAGTGCTAAGAACCATCCTGGTTTTTCTTATTCTAACCCTTATGCAGCTGAGAATCCTCCACCGGGATTCAGTGTTGGAGCCGGGGGAGAGATTGTGGAGAAGAAGAAGTCTGTGCTGGAGGAGACGCTTGAAAAGTTCATCAAAAGCTCCGACAATAGGTTTGGCAAGGTGGAAACTGAGGTGAAGAACATGTCCACTCACATGCAACATATGACGAAGCACCTTCAGATGCTCGACGCACAGTTCAGTCAGATTTCCACTGCTATGAGCAATCAACACAAGCCAGGCCAGCTCCCCAGCAACACAGAAGTCAATCCTGAGAAGGCCAAACAAGTCAATGCCATTTCCTTGAGGTCCGGTACGAGGTACGAGGGTCCTAGCATGTCCGAGGATGACTTTGGAGCTGAAGAAGAGGAATTTCCCGCAGAAGGTACCTCTGTTTCGATCGACACAGACCCTGTGTTGATCGACGCAGAGGTTGGGCAGAGCAGCAGAGGTCGACAGGGAAGAAAAACGACCGACAGGGGGGATGCAGCTGTGTCGATCGACACACCCCCTGTCGATCGACATGCAGGACAGAAGGAGGCAGTCGACAGGCAGGCAGCACAGGATCCACATGGAGCTGAAAATTCAAAGAAGAAGGGTAATCCAACTCCTCCAATGCCCTTTCCCCAGAGATTTGCAAAGAAGAAGGAAGACTCAAAGTTTGCTCGATTTGTGGAGAATCTCAAGAAGGTCAACATCAACATTCCTTTGATCGAGGCTCTCCGCGAGATTCCCGGCTACATGAAGTTTTTGAGGAAGCTGATGAGCGAGAAAAAGCCGGTAATCGAAGATCAAACTATTTCAATTCATGAACAATGTAGTCTTCTCTTGCAGAAACAGGTTCCAACAAAGAGGTCCGATCCGGGATGCTTCTCTATTCCGGTCGAGATTGGGGGAAAGGAGTTTAGGGATGTCCTCTGCGACGCAGGAGCCAGTATCAACTTGATGCCATACTCGGTCTTCCAAAAGCTGCAGATAGGCGAAATGAGGCCAACCTCAATCACTCTTCAGATGGCCGATCGCTCAATTTCTCGACCAAGGGGAGTTGTGGAAGATGTTTTAATTCGTGTTGGGCATTTAATTTTTCCTGCTGATTTTGTTGTTTTGGATATGAAGGAACAGCATGGAATGCCGATGATCCTTGGAAGAGAGTTCTTGAGGACAAGTGGAGCCTTGATAGACTGCCGAGATGGAGAGATTACACTCCGAGGAAATGATGAGACGATCACCTTTGTGATCGACAAGAGTTTGAAGGAAGCTGCTTGCAATAACATCTCCACCACCATTGAGGAAGATGAAGAAGCTGCCGAGATCGAATGGGAGCGCGAAAACGGGATGGCAAAATTGCCAATTACACCATCCTCTTCCGAGCTCACCACTGTTATTCGTGATCGGATGGTCTACATGATCGATGCAAGGGGGCGGCGAGTCTGGACCCGACCTCCTTGGTGAAGGATCCCTATCGTCGAGCCACGACAATAACTAAGGCACTGCATGGGAGGTAACCCATTGTTTACTTGCTTTATTTCATCTGTTTCTCTAATTTTCGTGTGCTGTTTTTAATTTAAAAAAAAAAAAAAAAAAAAAAAAAACGGAGCTCTGTTTCGATCGACACACAGGGTGTCGATCGACACAGAGGTGATCGACGGAGCACACTTCGACCCACCCCAGGGATCGACAAGAAGGCTCTGTGTCGATCGACAGGCCCTCTGTCGATCGACACTGAGTGCTAGCAGCAGCAGTTTTCGTCTTTCACGTTCTGCAGCCTCCGAGAGATAAAAAGTTGGTGTCTGAGACCAACATCGAGGTACTGTTTCACTCCTAGTCTGACTTTCAAACTTATTCTCTCTGTCAATCGAATAAGTTTGGGGGGAGGAGGACTTGGAGTTGAAACTATTTCTTCCCTTTTATTTAATGCTTTCAGTGTGTTTAAATTTCTGCCTAGTTTAAAATTTTTTCTTGCATTTTTTGAATAAAATTGTGATTTTGTGAGAAGATTTGCGTAGCTATGAGATAACCCTAGCAAGGATACGAGATTTGAAATTGATTGACTTTAGTATGCATTGATTATGATAGTGGTTGAGTATGCCTATGAATGTAGAATACCGCATGACTACTTGTTTTGAAACTTACAAAGGCATGATGTTTGATGATGATCTGATGTTTATTATGGAAGAATTGTTGTCCCAAGTGTGAGATTTTGAGCCTTTAATTTGTTTGTGAGTGTGTCTGCATTATTGAGTATCTCTAGAACTTGCTTTGTTTCTTTTTCAAGACTGCTAAGTGTGCACAGGTTTAGGAAATGATTTTAGGCCATCTTTGTTAGCCTATTTATCCCATACACTGTCCTAATTGAACATTTATCCCTAGTCAGCCCTTTTGAGCCTATGAATTTTCTTTCTTTGTCTATGAGTTGGAAAAGGATAGGGGAATCAACTCTTGTCTATGAGAGTGGGTTGGGATTTGTTTGAAAAAGATAAGACATTATTAGAAGGGTGAAAACAATAGAAAGGTTGGGCTCTAGAAAAAAAATAGAAAAAAAATGTGTGTTGCTAGTCCTTATAAGCTCAAATGTATAATCAAAATTGTTTAGAGCATAAAAGGATGTGTAAAAAAAGAAAAAAAAAAGAGAAAAAAAATAAAAGAGCCTTGTTTGATGTTGAATATCATAGGAGATGGGTGGATATCATTAGATAGTGGTTTAGATTGGTTGAGGTGCGCAACTCAGTTGATTTTAGTCACTTGGCCATATATTTCCCTACCCTTCACTAAAAAGCCTACATTACAACCTTGAATAAAGTCCTTTCTGATCTTAGACTTGTGTACACATGTTTGCAGTGGAGATTTAGAATATTTGCAAGCCTATGGTAGAACTTGATTTGTATGACTTGTGTGATCTCATATTATCCTAAACACTTGAGTGAATGAGTGAAAACACTTCCCTTGTGAGTCTTCCATGGTTTACAGATTTTCTGATTCTTACAAAGTGTTGATGTTTTGTGGATTTACGAGTTTGATTGTGATGAATCTTGTGAGGCATTGCACTTCTCTTCTACTTGAACTTTTGGTTCATTCTTTTGTTGATTGAGGACGATCAAGTGTTTAAGTTTGGGGGGTTTGATAAGCTCGTATTTTGCCTCACTTATCACGTTGTTTTCTTATTGTTTTATTGCATTTACTTAAGTTTTTAGTTAATAACTGAGCATGAAGTGTTTATAGGGGATATTATGCTTGTCATGGTAATATTTTGCAGGTTTTAGGCCAAATTCAATGGAAACCCGTACCGAAAGCAGATGATGTTCAAAGGAACAGTCACGACTTCTTCCACAGATGGAATCTGAGCTAATGGAGCACATGGATGCAAAGATCTTTGAGTTAGCTTTCCAACGCAACTGGAATCGGGTCAATCGGAGTTCGGGAGTGAAAGTTATGGCCAAAACCGTGAGACTGCGCAGAGGAATGTTTCTGTGTCGAGCGACACAAGTTGTGTCGACCGAAATGGAATCCTGTCGACCGACAGGAGCTGTGTCGAGCGACTCGCGCACCGGAAAGGCAGTTTTTGGCCCAGTTTGGAGATTTTTCCTTCCCAAATCATTACCTTTTGAAGATATAATTTCTCCCCCTATAAATATGACTTATTAGGCTCGAAAATAAAATCCCTCTTTAGCTTCTTATTCAGTTTTTCAATCCCCTTTTATCTTATTATTCAGTTTTTCAGCATTAAACTCTTTAATTTCTAGTACTCTTTATTTTATTGTTGCAATTGGATTCAAGTACTTCAAGATTCCTATTGTTTTAATGATTCAAGTAAGTTTCTTTACATCTTTTGCAATGTTTATTTCAGTTATGTTAGGCTAGAATCCTTAACAGGTTCTAGGGTTTTCTCCATCCTTTTCAATATGTGTTAATTCAATTAAATCCAACCCTTAATTAATTGGTTCAAATTCTATGGTTTTGATTTTTAAAATCTATTTTCAATTGAAGGATCGAGAGATGAAAATTGGATTAGGTTTATAGTTATTAATTTGAGACCGAGAGGAGATAATTAATAATAGGAAAATAGAATTTTGATACAACTGTTTTCTGTCTCAAAAAGAAGAATTACTTGTAGGGTTTTCAAATCTGTATCTTTATTGAGATTGACTAGTTTGTGTTATTGAGGCCGAGAGGTAAAATTCACTTTCTAGTAATCTAGGTTTTAATTGCCCAACAAAGGAATTAATTCCAATTTAACAGATTTCTCACCTTAATGATTATTTTGGGTTTGGATTGATTGTTTATACATGTTGGATTGGATTGGTTGATTTCCCTAGAATCTGTGATTTTTATTATTGAATTTTATTCCAAAAGTTATTTTCTGTTTTTCAAAACAAAAACCCTCTTCTAAAAATTGGTTCACTCAAACAAAGAATTGATAAACTGTGTCCAGTACATGAGATGATTTCATCGCACTATCCCTGTGGGTTCGACTAGCCTTCGGGTTTATAAATTTATTTGCATCGCTATATTATAATAAAACTGTTAATTTTAACAGCGATCAGTAAGCACATCTCATGCTGGTGAACAGTAGCCAGCATGAGTCTTGATTAGCTACGACTTACAACTCAAAAGACCTAAACAGGACTTTACATTTGAGACTAGAGCTATTCTAGAGACAAACTGACGCTGGTTGGACTTAGGATTTGATCCACCAAAACACTTAAACACCAAATCAAAGATCTAAGTTATCAACTGGGGAAGGGAAACTTAGCCAAATTTCCCAACAATTTCCCCCTTTTTGGTGCAATCAAAGCCTAACCAGCGAGCACTCGGCTGATGAGGAAAGTTACAGAATATTTCAGGGTTTTACAAGTAAACCTATCAGATCTAAACCCATGAAAATACTTCCTCACATCAGCTCTAACCTAAGGATCTTCCCCCTCAAACTGGGAGAGATATTGCTCGATTAAATTATGAAGTAAGAATCTGAGCCAGGTTAGAATTAAAAAATACCAAATGGAGTGCTGGTGCTGATTACACAAAATGTGTAAGTTCAGCTGGTAAGTAAAAATCAGTAGACATTAGTTGGACAATGAGAGATTGTCGTCAACCCGTCAGTAATCAATCCATTAATGATGTGAAATTACAAGTACAGGAAGGACAACTGACTAGTCTAGACTGGTACAAAATTACTTACCCAAAAAAAATGAAGAGAACAAGACCTATGGCTGAGATGAGGATCTAGGTGATTGATTGCGATTTGCTAAATTCCTCAAGATCTCTGTAAGAGCCGCCATATCTTGTTCCCTCTTCAAACACTCCTCAGTAGCAATGCGATGCTCTTCCGCAGCAAGCCGAGCCCTCTCCTCATCAGCGACTGCTCGCGCCCTTTCCCCCTCTTGGATCCGCGCCAAAAAGGAGTTCACCCCAGAGGTGAAGGCCTCCATTTGTTGCGCCATCTCTGCTCGGAAGGAGGAAAAGCGCTGGTCCATCCTGGCATCAAAGAGAGCAACCAGTTGCGCAGGCGGATGGACCTCGGAGAGAGGCTCTGCTGACAGCGCCAGAGAAGTAGAGAGCACATCAGATGAGGCCTCAGCCATCTCAGTGTCAGCTCCAGTTGGCCCCTCTACGACTCGCTCTGCAGCGGCTGCTGGTGCATCTACTTGTACTTCTTCAGCTGGCTCCTCAGCTGATTCCACCACTGGCACTGCTGCTGGAGCTGGCTGGACTTCTTCAAAAATGAGTGGGGCTGTGAATTCCACCACTTGCCAGTCCATATGATCAGGGACGAGATCGCCCAAGACAATAGGAACAGAAGGGACGGCAAGGGTCAGCCACAAACCACGCGAGGGATCCTCCGCCACTGGGTGGTCTACCAGCAGAGCGCTGGCAGCCATGTCGAACAGAATCGCATGGTAAGGATGGATCCTCGGGAGGGTAACCAGCACTTTGAGGCGTCGGAGCGCGTATGTCAGCTGGTACCCCCGACTGGTGACTCGGAACTGGAGGAAGGGTAACTTGATCCTTTTCCGTGGTGGGAGGCCGGAGCTTCCAGTTAGCTGTCTATACTCAGCAATCTTCAACAAGCGACGCTTGATCCTCCTTGTAGACAGCTGCTGGGGGCATTCAGGATCTGTGCCCATGAAGGCATTAGCCCACTCCTCCTCCTCTCTCCAGTAGCTAAGACCCAGCCTGGCATAAAGAACCGCCCGCTTCTCCACCGTCAGCAGGCGCTGGCATCTGTCAAAAATTTTCCACCTCCGGAGCTCCATACATAGGTCCGGATCCACCCTCCAGAGCCTGCGGAAGCTGGATATCATCTCGTCATTGACGGCATTCTCCACCTCAGCCGTGATGTTCTCCGCATATTCATAGAGGGTGGAATTATAATATTCCACTGGCTGCAGGGGCAGGCACCAGTCAGAAATTCTGGAGGCATACACCGACTGGTGGGGGAGTCCGCTGAAGGGGATGATGTTGAATGCAGATGGCTCTGGCACTCTTGAATTATAGAAAGCCATCTCCCCGCGCTGCTCCCACCGGTGCACTCCTGTCACCAGCAACTGAAAGGTGTCATCATCGACCAGCTGGTGCTCTTGGATGCAGAGCATATAAGGGCGCCTTTCAGTTCGTGCGCGCCTAGCTGGTGATGAAGAGGATGCTGCTGGCCGCCCGGAAGTTGATGTCGAGGCATCTGTAGATCGGGGGCGACTGGCAGAACGTCGAGCCTTATCATCAATATCGGGGAACAGATCCCTGGGCTCCATCCTCTGCACCGTGGAGTAAGATACTACCTCCTCAGCTGGCTCCTGCTCTGGCTCCTCAGCCCTTGGTTCCTCTGCATCCTCGGATTCAGAACTGACATCCGAGAAGCTCGCCAGTTTTACTGGGGTGGTCGCCCGCACCTCTTCTCCTCCACTGGCTTCCCCTTGCGTCGCCAGTGGGACTTCGTCATCACCTCCACCACCCTTTTGCGCGGGTGGAGGTACATCAGCAGTTTCCTCCTCCGGCTGGTACTCATCCACAAGGGATAGTACATCCTTGTCAGCGCCCATCACCAGCAGGCGTTCAAAGGTTTCTTCAGGAAGGAGCTCGCCTGGTGGTGCTGGTGCTGGGCGGCCGGCACTTGAGATTTCGAGCGCTTTTCCTTTGCCCTTGGCCGCCAGACTCATCTGCTCAGCCAGCTCTGCCTGGCGCCTGGCCTCATGCTCAGCCTGCACCTTTGCATAGGCTTCATCGCGGGCTGCCAGCTTAGCCTCTAATTTCCGCTGGTCGGCCAAGGCCTTCAACCGTGCCTGGGCCTGCTTCTTCCTGACTATGGAGGCTTGCTGTTCCTTCTTTGCCTGCTCCACCACCCGTTGAGCTCTGGTTTGGATGCGCTTCCTCTTGCGAGTCATCCTCTCCAGCGTCTCTTCCTCAGTCAATCCCAGAATGTTCTGCTTGACTGGGATGGAGATCTTCCCAGACTCGGGGTCATATGCCACAGCTGATGGTGGCTGCTGGTGCTGGGAAGTCTTGGGCTTCTTGTGGGTAGGCTTCTTGGTGACTGGTACAATTTGTACGTCCCGTGGGTGGATACCAGTCGCCTCAGCCACCGCGCCCTCCATGGTCTCGAAGAGAGACTCCGTCTCCATCTTCCTCTTCAGCGCTGCCCTTGCCTCAGCTGTCAGCGGGAGAGCCACAGCTGGCACTTGCTCTCCCAGGTCTTCTGAGTCCTACTCAGAAACAACCTCAGCTGGGTCGACTGCTGTCTTTCCCTTCAGCCTCCGCGGCTTATGGTAGTCAGGGCGGGGCAGCTTCACCTTCTCCTTGGTGGCTGGAATGTAATCGGAGCCCACCAGCTGTTCCCCCTGATCCACGCCATCACCCAACTCCATCTCCAGGATGTGGCTGATCCTCAGCCCGAAAGATACGGCGTGAGCAAAACTGCCGTCAATCGGAACATTGGCGTTCCTGTTTACATTCTCCAGCAACCGGCCGAAGAAGAACTCGGCCCAGTTGCCCTCAATCCCATCGACCAGCGCGCACATCACTGAAAACTTGCGCAGGCTCAGCTCAGCATACGAACCGACCTCACATTGGAGCATGCGAACGACGATGTCACATACCATCTGCCAGTAGTCCTCCATTTCGGACTTCCTCATACCAGTCCGGAAGACGGTGACTTCTGCCCTCTTCCATTGCGCCCACCTCCTTCGGAACTCCACCGTATCATCCTGATGATACGTGGCCACTTCCTCTCCTTCATTCCTCAGGCCGAAGAGATTGGCGAGGTATTCGGCGGTGACGGTGATCAGGTGGCCGAACACCGATGTAGTGAACGACTTCCTGTCGTCAGCAATCACGGCCCGAGCGTAAAACTCGGCTACCATGTGTGGATGGAAGGTCTGGGGTGTCGCCGTCAGGTATTGGCGGAGCTCTTCTCGGTCAATCATCTCCATCAGCTCCTCCCCATGATGCTTTAGGGCTAGCTTCGCGTTCAGAATCTTCTCCTTCTGAACCTGTGCAGCCCTAATCTGCGCGTTGGATAGCTGCTGCCTGGTCGCCGGCTTGTTCAACTGAACCAGTCGAGCGAACGGAAGGGTGTAATCTATATCTTCGATCTGTGTGATGCCAGTGTAAGTCGGCATGTGGGCTTCTGCGACAGGTAAGTCTGGTGAACCAGACGAAGAAGATGTAGATGTAGATGGAGGGTTATCAGCTGGAGGTTGAGAAGATGATGCCATAACTTCAGAAAATATCAAGGAAGTTGAAGGAATATGAACAGATTTAGGGTTCTGAAATTTGGGATTGTAAAGGTTAATCCGATGGGGGGTCTCGAGTATTTATATTCGAGTCCATGCAAGATCAGACGACCAGGATCAACGCACAGCAAGCGGGGATCGATGGTCATCAGCAGGCCCGGTTCCCTGTGCGACGTGCGCGGTCGTGCTGACGTGGGCTACGCCGTGTAGCTGACGTGGCGCTCAGCGATTGGTGGCAACCAAAAGTCGGACTGCGCAGCCACTGTGCGCATTAAATGCCGAATTAAATTCTAAGGGCTGTACACGCTACTTGGATTTGAACGATCCCGCCTTTTCTGAGACAGCTGGACTGGTCATCAGTAGCACATACCAGTCCCATACTTCCCCCTAACTGGTTGGCCTCTTTGTCAGTTAGCAACTGATACCACTTGCTGATAGTACTTGCTGCTGGCAAACTTCCAACAGTTATCAGCTGGCAACTGGAAAGATTGAAAATTGAGAGCTTGGACTCAATTTTATTCCGCATAATCTTCTCTTCTCTTCATCATCACTTGGAATTGGGAGCTGGGACCCAATTTCATTTCAACTGATGGTTTAAGCTGGCAAGATTCGAAATGAGAGCTGGGACTCATTTCCTTAAGCATTTGAGGGATATGTTCCGCCAGTAGGTACCATCTGTCAGTTGGGATACCACTTAAGTAAGAAACAACTAAGAGCTTGGACTTAGTCGTAATCAGTATCCACCAGAGGATCAAGAACAGAATGAGAGCTTGGACTCATTCTTCCTCATCATTAAGGCTCGCATCAATCTCCATAAGACCGAGTTTGATGCACAACTCCTTAAATCTTGCTTCTGGCAGGGGTTTGGTGAAGATGTCAGCCAGTTGATCTTCAGTTCTGATATAGTCCACGCTGACATCCTTCTTCTCGACATGATCACGAATGAAGTGATGTCGAATATCTATGTGCTTGGTTCTGGAGTGATGAACCGGATTCTTCGTGATGCACATAGCACTGTTGTTGTCGCAATAGATTGGAACACAGCCAGTGTCCACTTCATAATCCTCCAGTTGTTGCTTGATCCAAATTATTTGAGCACAGCAACTGGCAGCGGCAACATACTCAGCCTCAGTGGTAGAAGTAGCAACTGAGTGTTGCTTCTTGCTAAACCAGCTGATTAGCTTGTGTCCTAGAAATTGACACGTACCACTGGTGCTTTTGCGATCAATACGGCATCCAGCGAAGTCTGAATCTGAATATCCAATGAGTGTCAGCTCATCATTTCTGGGATACCATATTCCAAGAGATTCAGTCCCCTTCAGATATCTCACTATCCTCTTGGCAGCTTCCATGTGTGACTTCTTCGGATTAGCTTGAAATCTGGCACACACTCCGACTGAATAAGAAATGTCGGGTCTGCTGGCTGTGAGATAGAGAAGTGATCCAATGATTCCTCGGTAAATGGTAGGATCAACTGATTCACCTTGCTCATCAAGAAATATTTGACAACTGGTGCTCATAGGTATTCTGAGGGACTTAGTTTTCTCTGGGCAATATTTCTGAATAAGATCTTTGGCATACTTCCGCTGACTAATGAAAATGCCATCCGCTGACTGCTGGACTTGCAGTCCTAGAAAGTAAGTCAGCTTACCCATCATGCTCATCTGGAATGAGTTTTGCATCAGGTGAGAGAACTTCTCGCAGAGAGATATATTCTTTGACCCGAAAATAATGTCATCGACATAAATCTGCACCATCAGCATGTCACTACCATCTTTGAGAAGAAAGAGAGTCCTATCAATCTTCCCTTTCCGAAATCCATTGCTGGTTAGAAATTGTGACAGCGTTTCATACCAAGCCCTGGGCGCCTGTTTCAATCCATACAGGGCCTTTCTCAGCTTGTATACCTTGGTGCCTATCTCAAATCCTGGAGGTTGCTCGACATAAACCTCCTCTTTCAGCTCGCCATTCAAGAAGGCGCTCTTCACATCCATCTGAAATACTGTGAAGCCGTGATACGCTGCATAAGCAAGGAACAGCCGTATCGCCTCCATTCTGGCAACTGGTGCGAAGGTCTCATCGAAATCGATCCCTTCACACTGCCTGTAGCCTTTGGCGACTAATCGAGCTTTGTTTCGGACCACAATGCCATCTTCATCTCGCTTGTTCTTGAAAACCCACTTGGTGCCGATCACTGACTGGTGTGATGGCCTCTCTACCAAGTCCCAAACGTTGTTGCGAGTGAACTCCGCAAGCTCTTCGTGCATGGCATTGATCCAGTCGGCAGATTCGAGCGCATCTTTGATGGAGGTAGGTTCCATCTGAGAGATAAAACAAGATAAAAGCGCTCTGCCGTGTCGAGTCTGGACAGAACCTTCCGGATCACCGAGAATAGCATCAGATGGGTGATCTCGCAGCCATCTGGGAGGACCAGCGACTGCTGGTGCCGGCTGTGAAACAGGTTCTACTGGTCTGACGGCTGGTGCTTCCAAGTTTCCACCAGTCGGGGCTGCAACATCAGCTGGTGCTGGACCTTCACC